>VWZF01004809.1:328461-353818 GCA_013396755.1 Sclerurus mexicanus
GCCCACTAACTACCCCTAGCTTCCTGCATACCCCATCAGCCAGCCCTACACAAGCAGCCCCAGCACTCTCCTCTCACCAGCCCACCCTTGCATTGGGACGTCCCATGGGTTGATTTCTTCCTCATGGTGACAAGGAGAAAGTGCATGGCATTAGCCCCCTGCTGGGCAGGGAAAGCACTCTGTGAGGCCCTCGCAGGAAAACCAGTACCTGAGGGTTCCCCAGTGCTAGAGCACCATCAGGAAAACACCAACTGGGATCACCAGCAACACGCAGCACACAGGGAAGGAAAATCATAGTGCCAGGCAGGTGATGGATGTAGCACCAAGTCTGCAAGGACTGCCAAACTTGTCAGAGGTTTTAGATAGTGTCAATGGGAAAGTAGGGTGTTTATTCTTGAGATGTAAGTACAGTCTTCCCTTCCCCTCCTCCCAGTCCTAAACTATTAAGGAAACTTTCCAGCCTGACCATTCACACGGCTCTCTGGGGGTCACGCTCCCAATGCCAGACTTTCAGTGCTGGAACTAAAGCCCCTTCCCAGCAAAAGGCTCCAGTGACCCCTCCCTGATTGACTCCCTACACACCCCCTCACACAGAGTCAGACCAGGTTTCCTTACTGGTTTGACCCCAGGTTTCCCTTTGCAGAGTCTTAGATGTCTCATTCCATAAATCAGTTTATTCATGGTGCAGTAACACACAAACAGCCTGAACGGCTGCCTCCAAGGAGGGACCACCAAAGGAACCCTTGGGCATTTATCCTCTCACAGTCCAAATACATGAAAGTCTGTTCTTCCTCCCAAGCTCCTGCCGTGTCTCTGAGTAACCTGGTCAGGCCACAGGTTCCCAGGGCCCTTTGTTGTGCAAAGGGTCACAGTTCCTGGCCTCTTGTTCTGGGCTCTGCCACCCAGAGCTCAACCTGCAGCTTGCAAACGCAGCTACCTGCACCAAATGTATTCCTCAACAAAAGTGACAAGAACGCACACAAAAAACCCACTCAAACCATAATGGAAAACCATAAAATATTGGAGATGTTCAGGCTTTCAAGAATGTTTTCTACTGCCATGCCTCAGAACACCATGCAACAACAACAGAACCTTATTTTCACTTCTTGTCTGTACTGTCTTCACGCTTGGATAATCCACTGATATGATCCCAGAAACTTGAATACTGGTCCATAAACTGGTTCTGCTCATTTTTAAGCTATTAAATAAAATGAAACATTCCATGGGATCCTGTTACCATTGAGTTGCTTATTAAAGACTAAGTTCACAGCATAAATTCATGTAAGTTGACCTCAATGGATTTCATTCTATTCAGACTCTTATTCAATACTTAGCATTGATGAGATCTTTTAACGCATATGGAAAGTTGTTTTCTACCCAGACAATTTTACTCTGGTTTTATACTGTTTTTCTCCCTTCAATTTATGAAAAAATTCAGCAAAATCCAACTTTCCTAAGTAGCCTGTGAAGGAACCAAGACCACTATCTGTAAGATTTAGAAGCTTGATGATTTAGGGTTTTTTGCAATTTAACTTGTTTGCTTTATTCTGTTTTCCATTCCTTTTTTTTTGTTTGTTTGTTTGCAGCAATTACCACAAGAAAATTACTACAGATAGAGCATTTGCTACTGTTATTTTCTTAGCCTAGATTCTAGCATTCCCTCATAAGACCAAGCACAAAACTATCCTAAATATTTTTCCAAGAGGACATTAACGTATTTACTACAGAAAATGTAATTGAACATATTTCGTTAAGTCTTGAGGCTATTTTCCTATAACATCCCATTTCTCAGCAACACGTGCAAAACTCCAGTGGCACTACTTTGAATCTATTTGTAAATAATGACACTGAGAAAAAGCAACTACATTTTGTTTAAAGAAAGGAGATATTGTTTATCAGAGAGGAAAAAAACGGGGGAGGGAAGTTTTTGTTTCACTTACCACATATCAGAACTGATGATACAAGCAAAAGTCTGTATTAGACTGTGCAAACACAAAGCCAGTTTTCCTTAATATGGTTATATCCCTCACTATGGGAAGTAACATGGTCATTTAAGAGAAGCCAATTTGTGTCTTTTGGTGGGAACTGTAAAAAGCCTCCATGGCATCTGTCCAGTGCTCTGCACTTTCTGTGAGTTGTGAAACCCTTCAAGTCATTGTCCTGGAACTGCCCACTGAAATGAGCACACAACCATCAGATTCCATCTCTTTAGAAAACAGGGAGTGTAAAACTACACACTGCCAACTGGTGACAAGAGATGTGACTAACATTTCATAAAAAGCTTTCAAGAAGCGGCCTTTAAATAATAAAAATACCTCATGGTTTGAAATACCCAAGTCTATAACAGATGGGATGACCTTTCTGTATCACTTTCCCCTTTTTTCTGCCTGCTTGCACTAATGAACATAACTGTCATCATTAAGTCAATTTATACATACAAGAACACAAGCAAAAAAACCCCTAATAAAGCATCATTACTAACTTCCCCCAGGTTATCTACCCACATTTCACTATCTTTCCATAAAAAATATTCCTTCTAATAATTCTGCTGGTATGCTGTAATTTCAGTAGTAGTGACCTCAAGAAATTAGCAATGTAATGACCTCAGGATGCTTTTTAAATTAGTAATTTAAAATCAACAAATATAAACTAAAGAATGCCAGAATACAGAAACTTTGCTTATTACTATCATTAGCAAGTTGCTTTGAGATGTGAAAACTAAACACTTTTCACTAAAAAAATGTCATTACGTGTGTTTTTCCTAAGTCTAGTTTTCCTCTTATGGATCTGTTGCAACATAACCCATGTCACACGCTGTCCTTCAAACCACTAGTACGGTGATCTCTGGTGCATTTTAATGATCGCATTAAAAGCTTGCACAGGGGTTGGCGCATGGCATGTGAAATGGCACTTCAAATAATGCTGTGACATGGGCAATCCCTGAGAATTTAATCCTTTTTTTTTTGGACCTGCAGTCCTCCACAAGGTATTACAAGTCTGTATCGTGCTCTTGAGTGACATAGTCAACATATAAGTATCTGATTTAAAAATGCATTAAGTAAAATTGTCAGCATTTTATTCTCTATTCCCTACATATCTGAGCTGCTCAAGAGCTCACGTCTTCTTTCCACATGCCAATAAAGAAATTATTTTAAAGCGTGTTCCTCACTATCGGTTTGTCCTGCCTACAAAGATCTTCTTTCAATAAAGACGTTTCAGTGCATTTTTAAATCAGGTACTCAATAGGCACACAAACACAGAAAGTAAATTCTACAAGGCATGGAACAGACTCACCCCGTCCACCACATCTCTGCCCATTGAAGTCTACTGGAAATGGGATAAGTAGACCTCTAGATGCAAAACGTAAGAAACAGCATGTTCTCATTTTTGTGAATGGTATGTATACCTGTGCCTCCCTTACTAATATTAGATTGATTTAATTCTGTTTGTACAGCTACAGTTTGTTACCTCCGTGTGCAAATGTTCTTGCTAGCGGGAAGAGTCCGGCCTAGTGGAAGAAAAGCTGTTCATTGCTTCTTCACCTAACCTGGCGGTTCTGCCAAATTACTTGCACACAGGGTATCTGCAGATAGGTGTGAAAGCAATTATAGAGATACCTAGTCTATTTTTGCTTCTTTTTTTCTCCTCAAAATTTACCCATTTTAGAAACCAAAGTACATGCTTGGAACTTCTGGGCTTCAAAACACATCTCACTTGCCCTATCAGTAACACAGAAGTTGCAAGAAATCTGGTACTCCTCAAGAACACCAGCACATATAACTATAATTTCTGTCACATTTCATTCCATCATTATTTCTTTTTCAGGAGTGACAGGAAGAAAGGTGTTTCCTTCTGATTTGTCATAAGATTCCTTCTTGAAGTCTGTAGAAAAGCAACAGATATTTTGTTAAAAAAACTTGGTGCAGAGGAGACCTGAGGACCATATGGTTTACTGCAAAAGATTCTCTCTGCAACTCTGACACATCCTCCTCAAATGTCAATCCTGTTATTGTGTGGCAGGGATCAATAATCCCTCTGTGGAGGGAGCTATCCTCCCAGTCAGGCCCAAGTACTTAAGAATCTATTGACCTTCATGAGAATTCACTTGAAGTGAGAATGCCATTCCTTACTCAATTCATATCAATAGGTGTTAACATCAAAATACAATCATCATTGTCATTTACTTGTGAATGTTAACTTTTATGTGGCAGATGATAGCTATAAACATTTAAATACTTATCTTCTTCAGTGCCTTTGAAAGGCAGGACTTGTCCTGGTTTACAACTCTGTTAATTTGAAATGATATTCCCCTATATTTAACATGGACTGTTAGCTTGTATGTCTACCTGCACTTTTCCGTGTAACAGTTCAATGAAAAAGGAATGCTTCGTGCAGGCATCACCTTGCTATTAAAAACAAACAAACCAACCAAAAACCAAAAGTTCACCACCTCCAATATTCAACCCAATAATGCAACCTTACTGTTTCCCCGTGAAAACACCCCAATCAGTTCTTTCAGGAATGCCAAGTCATCAGAAAATGAAAAAAAATCCTGTAAGTTACTTCAAAACTGTTAGATATTTTGATAATAATCTAATCAATTATTTCTGTATTGTACACATTGAACTAGCTTTGGCTTGTAAGATTTACCTCACATTAATTTTTTACATCCTACAATACACAAATTTAATAAAATAAGCTTGAAACACTTTACAGAAGCATGACAGTATTGGTGTTATCCCACCTTCTGCAGAACAGGCTTGCAGAATTCCATAAAGCATATTAACTGCAAAAGTGTGACCCAAAGGTGGATGTTTATCCCCCTTCTTGGCTATCACAACTGCAATCCTTTAAAAAGCAATTTAGAAATACAAGGAGTTTGTGTACATCCAGGCACTTATTTCATTATCTGACATGAAGAAAGGCAACTTGGGACGGAAGAGACACAGTCTCCTTTCCTCCTCAACATCTCTTCCAGAAAGGCGTTAAGCTGTTCTGCTGCTGTCCTGCCGTGTGTCACCACGAGTTTGGGGAGGATCGGGTAGCAGCTCTTTAAAAAGAGCTAACCAAATGCCTCCCAGAGGACACAAATTAGTCTGCTGCAAACACCAGCAAAAAGCTCAGCTCTACTAAAGTGGAAGGCAGATCCTAGCTTAAACCCCAGAGTACAGGGAAAGAAGACAAAAGCAATGGTCTCCTAAGATCTGCATATTGAACTAGCTTTGTTACATATTTAAATTGACCCTGAAAATTACCTACTTCTGTCTCTTGGTTAATATCCTCCTCAATTTCTCTTGTAAATGAAACGAGACAGTTCATCTTCTGAGGGTAAATAACATGAAGCAATTCCTGCTCTAGCACCATGCCATGCTTATGGCACTTTAAAATGCCTGGTCAGCAACAATTAGTAAATCAATATACATTTTTAACAAGACCAGCCACATAAAAATATTAAAGACTGTTATTAAAAAAGTTACTTTAAAACAGCACCTGCCCCTGATACTCCTCTCTGTCTCCAGACTACATGAGAATTGGCAAAACCCTCACAAAAAAACCCACAGGATGGCCTCACTAACTTTGGGGAATTTATAAGAGAAATTTGCCTGCCCAAGCAAGTGCTTGACATTCAAAAATAACCTCCCGAAACATAACCAGTGTGCAAGAGTTCAGTCAACTAATGGGCTTTAACTAGGCAAAACTGGGACATTTTTATGGTGAAATTGACAGCTTTGGCTTCACGCTTCATCTTTTAAATGCCACCTACACCTCAGCTGGGGCACATCAATAGCACCATTGATTTTTTTTCACTCCAGTGAAATTACTTATTTTCTGCACTTGCACTGTTACTGCAAAATTAAAGCAACTATTTGGACACTTGAGACCATTAGTTCAGTCCTCTTTTAAGGTACGTGCCTTGACTACACCTCTGCATATGGTTAAAGCTCTATTGTTATCTGTTCATGGCTCCTTTCCTTGTCTCCTACTGAAACTATCACTCAAAAAGCCCAATATGACAAACAGCAATTATATTCTTTATAAATTGAAGAGAACATGGAGGAAAACTATAACATGGATCAGTTGTCATGCTGGTTTCTTCCTTCTCACTGTTGATAATCATTTCAAACATTATCCAAGTTATTACTTGACAGTTTTTGTGCTTCCACTGCTCCAAAATTGCTTCTTCCGTAGCTAGAAAGCCTTTTTAACTGCAGGTGTGTTAAGGAAGCAGCTTTGATCTAACAATCATGTCCAAATCCTGTATGTTCTCTGGCCTTTATTTGGTAACAGTATTCTGCTAATAATGGTCTAATGATGTCCACAGGACAGGTCACTACAACACAAAACCTTCTTTGTGAGCTGAAGTCTACAATATTGTCAGCTGTCCCATTTAGGTTTTTCCTCTGTCATTTGGATCTCACCCCTTAAGCAAGAAGGATAAGCGCACGTCCTTTATGAAGCTATAGCTTCCCTTCTGAAGCATTTATAGCCGTCCATACAGCTTGCAGTATGATGTTAGGAAAACATGGGATTTTAAACATGAATTGGTTATTCAAACATAGGCTGCCCTCCACAGTGAAGGGAAGTCTTTCCCCTTACCACGATATGCCAGCAGATGATGCCTAACGTTCGGTAGGACTGAGTGCCTCGGGGTTATAAAACTGGGATGTATTTTTAATTGAACACATCACTCTCCTAGAAAAGCTAGAAAAGGGTCTCTGTTATTATGTACATGAAGCTAGGCATTTTCTTACTTTTTAACAAAATGCTAGATGCTAGCACACTGAAACAGGACTGGTTACTTTACAAATAAACTAATCTTAAATGCATTGTTTACATTTTTCAAAGCAACACTGTTGTAATAATTAAGCATGAGAACATGTGCACATAATTACTTACAGTTCCAATACCTCAAATTTATGTAGCTTAAAAAAAAAATAAATAAACCCATCTATTAATTTGGCTTGTGT
This sequence comes from Sclerurus mexicanus, assembly GCA_013396755.1. Taxonomy (NCBI): domain Eukaryota; kingdom Metazoa; phylum Chordata; class Aves; order Passeriformes; family Furnariidae; genus Sclerurus; species Sclerurus mexicanus. The sequence goes on from VWZF01004809.1 coordinate 335,430, forward strand.
TGCCATTAACCCTCAACACTGACAGCATTCCTGCTTTCTCAGGTCTGCAGAACAGACCTCACCCAGTATCACAGCACATGCTGCTCTCAGTGACAGCAGTTCTTCATCGTGACTAGTAGTTGCTGTCTCCTCCAGAGCAGATGGAGGAATCAGCTCCATTCTCTCTCTGACCTGACCTCCACTTTGAGGAAAACTTTCAATCCTGTATTGCTACTAACATAAAGAGGTCTGCCATTCCTTTGAAATTACTCTTAAACTCTATCTACTGAGAAATGGACTATTAATAAGCTACTGTAACAATTCTTGCATTATTTCAACCATTACTTTCAAAAGAAAATTGTATGCCTGACTGATTTCAGTATAAGGCTTTTTTTCCTTTCAATTCTTTCACCCAAAAAACTTTTCCTTGTGTGGCTATTTGTCCTGTTAACTGTTTACAGATCACCTGCACTGAATCCATCTTTCTCTGCACATTCCCATTCCAGCGCTGAGAAAAGCTGCACCAAAGCCTTTACACACCTTACTAACACTTCACAGTTTTTTACACAATGCAAAGGTAGTTATTTAGATTAGTCAAGAGACAAAAAAATTGCTAGCTATATACATAGAGATTTCTGCTAGCTATATACACAGAGATTTCTATTTGCCTCTTATAAATACAAGGGATTTATTTGTTCCAAAAGCTTGCAAATGTTGATTACCCTGACTGCCGTAGAGGCTGGACATGTGTGAGGATTTGGAGTCTATCCTTACTGAACACGAAGCTAACTAAAGCAGCTTAGACAAGATCTTTTATTTGATGGCAGAGAACTAATCTTGGATGCAATACAATGTATGCAATCTCAAATCATTGTAAGGATTTTATGACCTCAGTCCTTTTATCATCTGCAAGTTATAATTGCAGCCAGGCTGTAACCCTCATTCTCCTACACTGCGGTGTCCCATCAATTTACAGTACCCAAAGCCAGTGCCAGTGTTTGAAACAGGCACAGTGAGACCTCTCACTCATCTCTGCCCCCTCAAACAAAGCTGTGGAAATCATCCATCTAAATCCTCCCTGATCGCCTTGCGGTGATCTCGCTTCCAGAGCTGTTCAAACATATGGGCAGCAATCAGGCCATATCCAACCTCACATTTACCAGAAATGTTTAGAACAGCTCAGTGTCCCCTTTTTTGTCTGTAATTTCAATTTATACATATGTTTGTCTGCAATTTCAATTTATACATATGCCATTCCCTTAAGACATTATTACCCTGTTGAAGTGGAATATCATATCTGTATACATTAGAAAAATAATACTGCAACAGAAAATGTGAAAATTCTTGCACGATAAATCCTCTGTGTTTCTTGCAAGGAACACCACAACTTATAAAACAAAATGGAAATATATTACCTGGAAGCAAGACAGTACCTCTAATATTAGAAGGGAAACTCTCAGATTTCAGGAGCCTTCATTAAGGAACATTTCGTAAACTAAACAGATATACAGTATTTTTAAAGCATTTCTGAGAAAATTTTGTTTTATGATCAAGATACTTGAAACCACATTTAAGAAAAATGCTTTGCAGAAAAGCAAATTTATGATTTGGTCACCCCAGAAGCTGCAACCCTTGTAGCTGATTTCCACTAACTTTACTGCCAGCCAGTGAGAACTGCAGAATTTGCAGAGAAAACCACGGTGCTGACGGATCGGAGTAATTAGAGGCTGACACCAAGTCAGGCAAGATGCTTACACTGTCACTATCGCAGCTCAAGGACTATTTACACAGGATCTCTAACACAGAATGAACGCATACATTGAAGAATTATTGCTGTATTTCCCAGCGAACGCATACAAGAAATACAGAAGCATGGATTACACACACAAGGAAATCTCCGGAGAGAGCAGGAACTTCAAAGGAATAGAGCAGAAAGGATGTCGTTTACTTGCTACGGTAAAAGTCAACATTGCATGCAAGATAGCTTAGACCCACTACGTATTTCCTGAGTTTATTTGGACACACTGCTACTGGATAAAGATGATGTGAATATAAAGCCTAATTCTGGACAAAGGATTTAAAGATCTGATTAGAAGAAAGCTAGGAGAAAAAGAATTCTGTTACTTTTGCTGAAATGCATATAAATAAGCATGCAAATACAATGTATATAAAAGTATACTATGTAGTATAAATATATATACTTGTATTTATACATCTCAATACATATACAGACTGCAAAATTGTCAAAAAGAGACATTTCTTTCATATTATGTGAATATGAATATATATGCTTAAGTGTATATATATTTAAAAAAGTGAGTACTGCTAATCAGGTTATTATTTCATGCCAACTGTTAGGTTGATTTCAATTACAGCTTAAGCATTAATACAACTATAAAGTACATATCAGCAAACACAGTAAGAGTGTTTTTAGGCAAAACCAGTTTAAGTACTCTGATTTATCCTAAAGACACTGCACCCATCATCCCACCAACATGGCAATTTGTGTTCTATTTGTGGACTCCTCATTAGACATTTCTGAGTTTATGAAAATACAGGATACAGAAAAGCTGGAGTAAAAAGCAAAGCCTACTGGGAACTCGTGAACAACAATCAAAATGATCACTTCTGCACTCTAATTTCCATCTCCTCTTCCTGCTTATAATTTCTAAGAGCATATAAATTAATTCTTTAGTTTCTATACAGGTAGAAATTGCCAACATAACCTTATTTTGTCTTCCTGAAATTGCAAAAAAGGAAACTTCAAGCTATATACTGCTGACACTAAATGCCAAAGGGTTAGAGGTGCCCAATATGAAATTAACCTTCTTGGTTCTCATCATTGTTTGTGATATCTCTAATCACACTGGGTATGCATTAATTGGATTCAGCAAAAATCACTTGAGCTTTTAGTGTTCTGAAAGCCTGAACAAATGGATTAGCATGCAGAAATCTGTACCATAAAAAAAAAAAAAAGATAAAGGAAGTACTTTTATTTCCTTTTGTTGAGCCCACTGAGGGGATTAAAATGATATTTGGTAACTAGAATTATATCAGGATCCCAGACAGTTAACTCTAAGAAAACATAATCTCGAAGGAATATTTCAGACAAACAAGAAGCTATAAACTAAACATATTCCCTTTAGCTACATAGGAGGAACATATGCAACACACTCTACATCAACTCCAGTTCTGTCAAATTACTTCTATGCCACAGCTTTCTGCACATATTCTAATTTAAATACGTTAAAACCAAATGAACAGAAAAATATCACTGATTTGTTTGAACCCTATTGAGATATTTCCATTAAAAATTAACACCTAGACTTTTTATCACACAATCTATATAACTAATAATTCCTTAAAATTAGATGTGAGAATAAAAGCTTGGTTGCAATTCCAGGCCTAGAAATGATGATTTTCAATTTCACACCAAGTAAGCAAATGAGAAACAACAACAACAACAAAAAATTTTGCTCTAACTAAATCAAAGGAATAAAGCCAGCACGGGTACTGAACTGCTCTGGGTAGCACAGGAGACACTAATCTATGGAATTGAGCAGTGATGGGTAACTGCATCTTCATTAGGCAGGTGTGAACCCGCACTGCTGCCAGGGGTCCTGCCCTGCTGAGCGCAACCTGCTGTGACCAGCTACCTAGGGAGAAAAGGGCTGCAAGCACACTTAGCTCTTTCAAGTGAAGACACAGTCAAAATGTCTGCGTTTTATTTGACAGAGCTGTTGCTGATGACCAAATATCGGCCCTTTAACTGCTGGCTGCAGGGAGGTGCAGGCTGATCTGGAATAGCATAATTGACACCGATCTAAAAACACCGCTTTGCCGTGCACAGGAGAAATTATGTTTGCTGATTTTTCTACACAGACTGAAGGACAGCTTGGATGATTCATCCTTAAACGGGCACACAAAAGCGGGGGTCTGAATTGAATTTCAACATAATTTCCTTTAAAAGCTTGTTGTGAACAGATAGCTACAGTGTATTGTGGCAATGACTGCGAGCAGGACAAACACGATGCGAGCAGTGAAAGTATAAATGCATAGGACTAGTCTGATGCTGGAGATGGGGAAAGCAAGGGCTCATTTCTGGTTTTGTAGCATCAATTTAACTCTTTGCAAGTATAACTGCTTTGCAGCAGCAACGCTGGACTCCCTCAAGCCACACTCAAGACTTCTTCAGTAATTCACAAAGTAATTATGTTCACAAATCAGAAAAAGTACGGTAGCAGCTTAGTATAATTTCTATTTCAGGACCTAGCCATGTTCAGAGCACATTTGCACATTGTATAGCTCATTCGGTGTTTCGAAGCCATATTGTACAGAGGAAAAATAGCTAATTTATTCAATCCTTTTAGAATTAGATTTCATACTGAAAACTTCTGAAAAGCACCTCCAGCTCCCATAGGCTTCAGAGACGCCTGAAATGCAGAAGGGAAACCATCTTTGTAACCTAACATGCACAGATTAAGATCCCCATATTTGAACTTTTCTTGCAGATAAATGAAGAGGCTGTGTGTGAATTAAGGCTCATAGAGGAAAACCTTCAAAATTAGTGTTTATTCAGCAAGAAAAATAAATGTTATGTCCACCTTGTGCAGATGAATAAATCTACTTAAGTCAATAAATGCTAATGAAATGAATGGAATTAACATTGATTTCAGGACAGCCAGGGCTTTGCCCAATGTATTTACTCTAACAAAACTGTATAAACACATTAATTGACTGCAAGGTGAGGGATTTAGAAAGACACAGTATAAATACTGCTGGCATTTTTTTTAAACCAATACTTTTGACAGAAGCCTTATTGTTATTTGAACTAACTTCTAGATTTTGAATCAAATCAATAAACTATTATTAGCAAGTTCATTTTTATCAAACTATACTTTATTCAGTAAAAACACAGCTGCTTTCAATTCACTCACAGCACACGACCAACCACAATTACTGATCTGATGTTGAACTTCGTTGCATTAAACATATTTGATTTTTATAATTAATTCATTTTATTTTGAATTTATTCATTTTAATAATTATTCTAAAAAGTTATTTTTGTATCCTGATTGCTTTTAAACTACTTAATACTTATCAATAAATCTGTAGCTCAGAATAAGTTGTAAATTATATCAAATCTGTGCTTAGGAAAAGAGAAAGATCCAGAATTACGACTTCAAAAGCAGTGAAAGAATGCTAAGTGAAGCACACATAGCAGTGGCAGGACTTCTTGCTAACTGCAGACTTCATGTAAAATATACATTTTGAGCTTTGAGAAAATGCAATCCAATCTCAAGAACAATAATAAGAAAAGAAATACATCAATCATTAAGAAACTATAAAGAGATGTCATCCCATTTCCCTTCTTAAGCTGGCATGTAAATATAAAGTACCCATGTTCAAGTAGATTAAAATTATGTCAATGTATAGGGAAAGTTTTCAATAGAAAACTCTGGCTGAAGTCCTAATGACAGCCACTTACAGGCACATATAAAATTTAAGAACAATATTTATTTAAGATTTATTATATTAGGGATCTGGGAAGACCTCTCCTTAATCATTTTTTAGCCAGGGTGCCAATATGATTTAAAGTCCATTTATGTAAATGTACATATATATCAGAGACCAGAGAGACCCAGACAACTCTGACAACTTTGAAGTAATTCACAGTTGTTATTTTTTTCATTTTTAATGATCTTTGATTCCTGAATCACACAGGAAGAGTTACAGGAGTTCACACCAGTTTTCAAATTATAGAAGCCTCTCACCAGTAAAGAGAGATCCAGACCATAAGGGGACCATGATTCTTTTATAATGAATTACTAACAGATTTTATACATGACATTAGAAAAAATAACCGTGGTATCCACGGTAAGTGTGAATATAAATTCACAGACTGCTCTGTTAGGTTTCTTTTATTGGTATGAAATATAGATATAAAAACATATTCCAGCTATATGAGAAATGCAAAGGACTACTAATTCAACTAGAGTCAGCAAGATGAACGTGTTACACAACAAAGCCACACTATAAAAGAACCGCAAAGACGTGCAAGACCTTCTGCTTTGTTGAAGCCCCATTTGCCTCTATCCCATCTGATTCCTATCTCTAAAAATACCACTTGCAGTCTATTGCACTAGATTTCAAGGAACATTCTTAAATAAATCATTGCATGACGGATACTGCAGAGCATTAAAATTGTTACCCTATGTCCCCCTAAAGCCAGCAGTAAAACTTAGAGATATTTAACATTAACTTTTTTTTTTAATTATAGAAAATATACATTTGCCTGGTATATTTAAGTAATTTCAAAAGACTGAAAAAAACCCATTAAAAAACTCATAAGTCTATTACTTCATCAAGGTGCCTACGTGATAACTGAAGACATTTCTACTAAGATAGTTTATGCTTTTTAGAATTATGGAAAGGGCAATTAAGTCTTCTCAATTTTTATGAAATCCTTTTATCCTTTCAAACGATTAAATGCATAATTATAAAATGCTGATTATTAGACTTTATCAAAATATATTTGTCCTGAAGTTTCAAAGCCATGCAGCAGCTTTGTGAATAGCTAAGACAGAGTGTGAGAAAGGTGATATTATTGTTCTGTCAGACAGGTCAAGCAGGAGAGTTTATTCCTGAAGTTACCAGCACTGTTGCAGCTGACCTGCAGTCTCTGACAGACAGGTACAGATATGGGTTCAGTGGCCATACAGTGGCTGCTGTACCTGAATTACTGAAATTCCCATAAGGAAAATGAAAAGCATGAAGGCAAGGAGCAGCCACTGAGTGTGAATCAGCATTACTGAATTGACTCCTTCTGATACTTCCACTCCCCTCTCCCTGCAAAAGTGTGGTGTAAGAACAAAGTGAACATGAGAAAGAAAAGAGTTAAATGTTTCTGTTGGAGCCTGGAAAGAAAACATACAGATTAATACAATGATTTTACTTATTGAGTACTTTCAGCATAATTACAGCTATATTAAGATTGTCATAGTGAGGCATCAACAGTGCAATCATAATGCCTACATAAAAGGTGACTCATCCGAGCCCTGAAATTCAAGTGAAACACTTACTGTCACTCAAAATAGTTCAGGAAATGGATGCCAATTTATGCAGCCTAACAGGCTAACTCACTATGCCATTTTAATTATTTTTCATTCAGGCAGATTTTTCTTGGCACACAGAACCAATGCAATAAGGAGGAATCTCTTTTGAAAAACCACATAGCAAGTTGGTATCAATTAAGGATGTAAGAGGAAAAAACAGAAGATGAAAAAAAAGAAAAAAAATGTTATTGAAGTTGCTAAATACTAAAGATTTACAGAAAATGGGGAAAAAGGAAAGGAGAGCCTACAGGCCTTTAAAGGTGACTTAACAACTGAACGTATTTTGCTGGAAATATGTCTCATGGAGAATTACACAACAATTATTACTAAGACAGTAAGTAAGTGAAATTATAAGCCATTCAAAAGATCAAACAAACAAACAAAAAATTCAACACTATTTAGTATTCCGAAAGCATAAAATCTGGGGGGAAAAAATCCACAGATATTTTTATGTAACATCATATATGTCATGTCTGGGAACATCCAGTGATCTGGGATAGTGACACAGTGACTCTCAATTCACTGGGACATGACTCTTCCAGCAGCTGATCTCCAGCTCAAAGACAAGGCACAGCAACACTTCCCTCCTCCCTGCACCTCCCTCCACTCCAGCAAAGCACTGTACCCATTCTCGTTACTCCTTATGCAGACTCCAGGTGCTTTCTGCCCTGTTTGTTCTCCTACAGGCTCGCAGTATTTTCAGCTACAGAACTATGCATTCACCTCACACAGCAGAAAAGCACAGGGAGATAGTCTTACAATTGATGGGGGTACAAAAATGACGTTCCTGTGCAGAGACTATTTCAAACTTTCTTAATTGTTGGACAATGTGTATCTTTAAAGCTTTTGGTGAAACACAGGATATTCACCTCCCTATTCCACGTGGGATTGGCTAATAAAAGTAGAAAGAGATGCCATAGTAATTGCATACACTTAGATATTGTTTTAGTTTTGAATCAGCCCAATAATGGAATAAGCTAGAGAACTGTATCAAGGCTTTGTGAATTTAATTTTGATAACATAAAAATCATTATGAGAAAACCTTTGAAAAACCATTTGGAGAAATACATACATCCTTTACAGGCCCTTCACCATTACGTTTAACTAAACTCGAAAACATTTCAACAAAAGGTAACGTTTTTTTCAGTACTTTCTTGTACTTTTAAAAAATGGTCTAATCCATAAAATTTAATCTATAAAGGTATATTGCTGAAGTGTAGACATAATATAGCCAAATGTTCCATTAAACAAAATAATGGTCTGTCATTTTCCTTCAATTAATTTCTGAAAAAAATATTTCCAAGTAATATATTCTGATTTTAACAGAATTTTCCATTTTAAAATCAGTCACAAAAATGTATTTCTATAGCATTATCATACACCTGAGCTTGCTTTCACAAGACTTGAACCTTTTGGGCTAAACCTATAATCTTAAATAAATGTACTTAATATGCTTAATAGTTTGCCAAGGTCAGTAACACACTACTACCTCAAATGCTTTTTGAAATGATTCCTCACCATTATGAAAAAAATACAAGGGAAAATAAATGGCTGAAATTTATGTTACATATTGAGTAACTGAGAAGCTAATGACCATCAATTTGTTTATTTGAGAAATACTGAGTTTAACTGTACTGGAATGAAGTATCTGGTAGAAGTAGCAGATATATTGGACAAATACTGGCGATTTATCTCCTATGCATGGCAAAGATTTTCAATGGAAAGTGAATTAAAGTGTCTTACTAAGAGCTCAGTTCCTGTGAGTGGTTCACATCACACCGCTCCCTTAGGGCTGGTAATATCAGACAGTTTTTTTAATGTCAGACAGTTATTTTTGCTTGGATGGGAACACAGCAGGAAACTACATCTGTGTATGGAAATCAGCAACAGACCGAGCCTTCTTCATTTGGGATAGTGAAGTACCTTCAGATAGAGGTTTTTATAAATATTAAACTTGTTAGATTTTCCTTCCAGGTACACTGTTAATAATGTAGAAATGTAACCTACACAGTGGCTGCTTCAAGCAAAGCATCCTTCTCCCAAGCAACATCCCCGGATTAGATTGCGCTAGCCTACTCTAAAAATAAAGTCACCCATCATGTGGCCTTGCACCAGCTATGAGTAATCTGTTTTCTTCCATCTCCAGCTTTCAACTAACATGGCAGTTTTGAACACAGGTCCTTTGCTGAACAGAAAACAAAACAGATCTGAACTGAGTCTAAGAAAGAAAACTGCCTGCATTGCACTAAGGGTAGCCTTACAATGACACCTAAATGTATTTCCATGGGACTATTCCTACCCAGTTCTATTGCCAATTACAGAGATTTTTTTTTAATGTTATCTAACAAGAATCCAGAATTCACATACTCACTGATACTGTAAAAACATACTTATATTGTAAGAGCACAAAAAGCTTCAAGCAACAAAGTAGCATAGAGCCCTTAATTAGTTTTCAAGGGTTACATTTTGCCACCATAACACGGGACAGAAACCAGGAAGCAGAAAAGGCAGAACACTCTACAGAGGACTCTGTAAGGGTGTGAACAAAAATTTAGTCTCCAGAGACTAAATCTCTGCATCTTGTACTCAAACATTCATCCAAAAGGAAGCACAGGGTGACACAATGCAATCATTTTGCTTGAAGGAAATGAAGGAATGTAACAGAAAAATTAGCATTTTGCAGATGATATTAATAATAGATCTAATATATCAAGAATGACTAAAGAAACAAAATATTTTTCCAAGTACACATATACTCAAATTCCAGGAAAAACCCCACTGTTTGACAGTAAAGGTCAGGGAAATTATTTTCTTTGGTTGTAGATTTCTTGTGCTTTAATCGGTTATAGGACTCTTTGAGGACTTCATTAGTTGAAGCTCAAATTAATTCCTTTGGTCTTTTTCTCTTTGTAAATAAGCAGAGGAAACATCTCATAACAAACATAAAGGCAAATGCTGCTTTATGCCTCTAGAACTGACCTCTGAAAATTACCTTACGTCAAAAGAATATTGTCAGAAACTACACAAAGTATCTGATTTTTACCTGGTAAGAGTGCAGTGATTTGCTAAATGAAATATTTTTCAATTTTAACTCAAGGATTTTCCTTTTTCCTTACTTGGTCATATAAGCAGAAAGCAACACACACATCTTAGAGCTTAGAATAAAGTTCACCAGCACAGTGGTCATTTTTGGCTGGCTAAGTCTTCCTTCATGGGTAGGTTGCAAGAATTGTTTTCTTTTGTAAATGATGGGGAAAACCCCAACGCTATCCATTACATATCCACATGTGTAAATGTAACTCACCAATAATATAAACAGATAAATTTACTGATACAAAAAATCCTTTCAGTGTCTGTGAGATTTATTCACATGTTTACCTTAGCTGAAAAAAAACAAAACCAGCGACCAGAGAACTTCCTACTGGAGCATATTTAAAAGAAATTATGAACTCAAAAATTTCCAAACCTGACATAAAGAGAGATCTAACCTAAGGCACCCTATCTCAAATTTGCATCCAAGTCCCACGTGGGCCACCATGAGCAGCCTGAGCTGGCACAAATCACCCCTCCGTGGCTGGGAATTTAAGCTAACACTGACTGCAGCAGCATCGCAAAGGTGATCTCTAGCAAAGGACTGGTTATGTGTTTATTGTATGTTAACCATTATACCCAAACTTGTCTTTTCAGAAAAGAAATAACTTCATCACAATCAACAGCAAAACTATTTGGAATACAGATTTTGTATGATCCTCACAAAAATGAGAAACGAAAGCATAAAAATACAACTAAAACATTACAAATACCTGTTGCATGCAAATATTTGAACCTATTCTAGTTTCCTTTTGCTTACGAGTTCACAGAGATATAAAAAAATAAATAACGTGAAAGAAAACAAGGCAGAGCTGCACCAATTTCTTTCTCTGATTTCAGCTGACCACTTGTCTTTCATAACGAGCGAGCAATCACAAACTTGCTCTGTGCACATTTCAAAAGCATAAAGGTCTTCTGCAAATTTGTAAACTGTAAGTCTCCTTGGAAGGTGTGCAAACAAACAAACAAAATCAAACAGCTTTTAGTAATCTAAACAATTTCCCTTTTTGTTTGAATGTAACAAGGCAAAACAAGAAAGGTCAAAGCCCCGTTAAGTTATTGGAAATCAAAGCCAAAAGGGGTAACAGCCACGGTCAGAGAAGATGGGTGGACATATTAAGCCAGGGAATCTACGATGACCAAGGGAGAATAATCAAAAGGATTATTGTCTCTCACCTCTGCAACTAACTCTGAAATGGGATATTTTCACGTGGAAAGACTCCAGTCAAGGATATGATGTGCATTACCTCTAAAGGCCTGAAGACACCTTTGAAAATCAGAAAGGTTTGAATGTCAGCATTTCTATCTTGCAACGTATCAACTGTAATGAGGAAACTGGAGCCTTCTTTAATATAACAACCAGCTGTCTAGCACATAAATGAAATGTTAACAAAACAGTAAGTAGCAAAGGTGTGTTAAATGTTTCATAAGAAGCCTAAGGACACTGGATAAATCACTGGAATTTTACCTCTGCTGAAACAAATGAAGAATTGAAGGATATGCCCTTATCAGATTTAAAAAATGTATCTGGGAACTACCACACATAATCCAGTACATCTGGCAGGATTAATACTATTAAATCCAGTAGACTGAGATACTACAGATAATAGATTTTTTTTTAAAATGTTTCATGTCTGTTTTTCATTTTACCTTCTTTTAATTTCTGCTTCTCATCTACCCTGGACTATTATTGATGACAAAATCGGTGACTCTCTTGGACAGTAAAAGCCAATTTCAACTACTTACTTGAATGATACTTATATCCAGAAAGATCTCAATCTTATACTCAATATTTACTGACCTCTAGGTCACTTCCATCACAATACACTGAAATTCCTAAGTAAGCGGATGGATTTTCCATTATCTTCTGAAATAATAAAAATATATGCTGGTAAATTTGTAAATATTTTTACATGTTTAGCAAACACCAATAAACAAAAATCAAATTAATATTTTTTTTTTTTAAAATAACCATTTAAAATCATTTAAACTGGCAGGACAGACAGTTTGAGAACATTCCAAATGATGCAGAACATCCCTGTGTCTCATCCCCCATCTTCTAATTACCTGACACTAGTTCATGTGTTTGCCTCACACACTGAGGACTTGCTTCTGAGTTGGAACTAACATTTTTAAGAGAAAAGTGACGTGCGATTCCTCTACCCAATACCTACCATGCACATGACGACATCTAAACTACTCTACTGAGCTTTCTTTTTTGCCAGTGAAGGGACCTAGGAGAGGGTATGTGATAATTCACCTAAACTTTCAGGCAGAGATGAGAGAAAACAAATCACATGAAAACTATAGTCATCACACATTCATCAGACTTTAGTTACCTCTCCTAGTACCTTGTTCTTCTTTGTCCCCCTTCCCCAGAGTTTGATGCAGTCTAACTCTGAACATGGTTACATGTTTATGGGCACTTTGTCAAAATACATCCAAGATAGATAGTAGAAGTAGTTTTTCCGTATCTAAGTAAACCATTAAACTCCAAAGAAAAATGGTTCTTGAAACAAAGGGCTCTGCAGACTAAAATCCAAACTCCCTTCTCTCGGAATCCTAAATCATAATCCTACATTACATTAAAATATAAAGCTACATTTATACACGGCAGCTTCTGAATGCTCTCTCCCAAAGTAGAAACGGTCCAGGCACCTCGGTGTCCAGCTCTCACCATGTCACTATTATCATGTGTCCATGCTGCTATCCAGACTCTACCTAAATACTCCTGTTTCTTCTGGGTTCTTGGACCCTGAAGGGCACATGACACAACACACTGATTCTGACAAAACTGTAGGAATCTGACATGAAGAGACAGTGAACAGCAAGCTTTACAGTGACTGAATTTAAATGCTCTAAAGTTACACCAGATTTAAACTGACTGTATCCTACAATATTTGGGAATGCACTCTACAAAAGCACGTTTTTTTTCTTCCTATTAATATACACAAGAACATTTTTAAAAGAAAACTGTATTTTTCCCCAACATAGTAGAGTAATAATTTCATTCCCTGAGTACCTTAGCATTAAAAAAAAAACAAAACAAAACAGTTCCCTTTACAAAATTATTAAAGATCACTGAAATGTAACCTTTATGATAGGTCAGTAAACTTCGGATCAGTAAACACAAACATGCCTTTGCCTCCAGTGAATATATTCCATTTTAAGAGCCATGTTCATCCCATCTACAAATACAATTTAGTGTACACAGTCACATTTCATTTTCTCACTTTAAAAATGCCCAGAGATCATCTCTAATATTTATACTTTGATTTGCTTGAATAAAAGGTTATTTTAAAAACTCGGATACAAACATTTCCTGCAATTCTGGAATAAAAACCAAAATCATATTAAAGTTGGCTACCTAATGCATCAAATTACCATGACTGAAAACCCATTAAATAGAAAAATCTCTTAAAAACAAAAGCCTCTTACACTGCATTTTTCTTTAAACATAATTCATTTCTGTTCTACACACAAGTTAAAATCAATCACAAACCAAATTGCGGTGGCAATTAGTTTGCATTTCACTACCTGTATCACTGATTTTATGTGGAGAGGATTTTTTTCCCTACCCAGTAGTTGTTCACTACAGAGGCAGGATTCATGTAGTGGCCACCAGTCCTTCAGCGCTCATAAATAAGGGGCTCTCCTGGCTCTCAAATTACCTACTGTGTGATTTTACTGTATTAGCTTAAGCATTGCTGTAACAATCTACAGCTGAATTCTGAACAAAATACCACCTTGAGAGAATTATAAGAATTATGTGTTTTTGAACAACAAAATAAAGTGCACTGCACGTAGAGCAACTTGATACAACAGGAGAGCATGTGCAGGGAGGTGAAAAAGTTGATGGTTCCAAGCAGAGATTTTTCTGCACAACAGAAATACAACAGTTCAATTGTTTGAATGATATGTTGACAGTCTTTGAAAGTTGCTAAACTTTCAGAAAATTGTAAAAATTGTTGTTGTAATTCCTTCCCCATTTAGATTTAAGAAATACTTCCAGAACTCTGACTCTAGGATTTTAGACAGTTTAAGACGGACAAGTTTATAAAAGAGATGTGAAGTAGTTTATTGCCACTTCAGATACAAAGCTGAAGATGGAGAGCTGGGACAGACCAAGAAAGCACCTGTGAACAGATCACTCAGAAGTGCTTAAAATGTTAAGCATTGCAGACTCTGAAGTTGCACAAATCTGCCGGTTCTGATTCACCCCTTGCAGAGACTGGCTGATGCTGCGAGGTTGCAGCACGTGTGTGAAGTACGGAACAGCTCAGGGACAGCCACAGACAAGGCCAGAAACAGACATTTCATCTCTTGGTACAAACTTGACTCCTCGAGGGAAGCAGGTAGAGTAGCAGTTACTTTGCTCCGAGCAGCACTTGAAAGAGTCACACAAAGGGATCACTGATGTGCAAGGAGAACTGGAAGAGCAGCCTGCATTCATATCTGACATGAGAACATGAGCACCACTAACACATCGCTCGTTAAGGCAACAGTCTGTTGTTAATTACTTGTGCTCTTGGACCATAATGATTTATTTGTAAATAAAAAAGGGCCAGATGAGTTTCATCTGACCTGATTTTGGATAAAAGGGTTTCAGTATGTTTGTAACAAATTAGAGCATCCAGCAAAAACTAATCAATGCTGTATAATCTCTAATTTAGAAAAAACAAAACTATTCTACAGGGAAAACCTTTAAGACCTTTCAGAATATATTTTTCTTAAATGGAAAAACCACTTCATCCTAAGAAAAAAGAAATTTCGAAGACTTGAAACCGTGAGAAAATTAATAACAAAATGTGAAAGCCTTCCACTTGTAATTCAAAAAAAATTAGAACTTTTTCACTGCACCTCTTCAGGCAGCTGTTCTAGCAAGGCATTTAGGGTCAAAAACTAGGACTGCATGAGAAACAGGTAATCATTCTGGTATTATCCTTAATTTTCCCAACAATCATTGCCAGAAAGAGAAATGCAAGTAATGGCTTTTTTTTCATTCTCATTACAAACTCTATCTTTCTGAAGCAATATCAGAATTTTAATGACTCATATATTCTGTGAATGTGCATAATGAACACTACCACGATGACACTTTCAATGTTCTGTAATTTGATTTGTTGGCAATTCCTATTCTCTCCTGTTTACAACCTGCAGGAAACAGGTGAAATATCTAGCCAGTCAAAATAGTGAATATTTATAAGACTCAATTTTATGGATTCATTTTAACTCTCCAGTATAGTGGAGAGCTTTACCTTGTAATACATCTTCAAAAACCATTATGCACATGCCCAAGCAATAGCAATTTTTCCAAGAGCAGCCATATTATGAGTTTAAACAGCTTCAGGGGAGAATATTGCCATATGTTTAGAAAATCTCCCAAAAGTTTAAATTCTTCCACTTAATAAAGTAGACACACAAATGCTATTGCCCCTTCCTTGGTACAGACCTAAGATGAATTTTTAGATTTGCAGTTTCTATGGGTTGTCTCAAGGACACAGAGAAAGCAAGATGATGCTCCCGGGTCACGGATGAACCAGCCCAAATGGGAAGCGTGCCCAGAGTGAGTCGCAGGGCAGTCTGTCTCCTCCTGTGCCATCACCCACACTCCCCCTCGTCACTGTGGGTCCACTGCCAACGTGACCCTGCAGTCCCCCAGGTAAGGACTAACAGCTACTCCTTTCATTGTAAGTGATACTCCCCATATAAATCATACCTGCTCCTGCTTGGTTACAACAGCTGGAACTTGTCTCTTCCCTCATTACCTCAGCTGTGCCCAACAGGACCCTCTGCACTGCCAGAAAACGAGGGAGACCTTTTTTAAAGGTTCCATGAATTGAAATCATCAACAGGGTCTGGCAAAATTAACATTTTAAGGTTCTTAATTCCCTTTTTAAATGGTTTAAACAGAAAAGCTTCTAATTTTATAACAAATACACCCAGTACAAACATCCATATGTTTATTGTCTAAGCTTTCAGCAGCTAAACAGACACATATCACACCTCTAGTTTAGAAAATTTCTAGTCACCGTTTGTCACACAAATATTATCTTGGTGCTACTGCTCATGCAACATGCTGCATGGCCAGCAGTAAACACAGGGCCTCCTAGTCCCTCCAGAGAGCAGAAAGTAGCAACACCAGGTCTCCTCAACATCTCTCCTCATTCTGAACTGGAAAAAATAAGAAACAGAAATTGCCGGGCAGGGTGGTTTAGTCTCTGTCCTCCAGTGTTCTCTGGTGCCAATGCTGACCTGTGCCTAATTAGATAATTACTCCTTTAGACTAATTTATACTGATATCCATCAACCTCTCCTCCTGGAGCATGGAAACAGATCTTTATTGCAAAGCTTGTTTTCTTTCATCTGTATTCACCTTTAAAACCTGTTACTTTTAATATTTCAGATTTGCACAACTAACTTTGATATGAAAAGCTTTTTTATGGCTTGGTCTCGTAGACTAAATGTAAGTTTTAAAACTGAGTAATTTATATTTTAGATGTTAATATTTTAATATTTTAAATTAGAATCCTCCTTTTCAAAGACTTCTTTGTAAATCTCAACAGCAGTTTCAAAATATTTATTGCTTCCTCTGAATAACTCAACACTTTAAGTGCCAAAACATTCTAAAATTATCTTTGTAATTTTTTTAAATGCTGTTTGAAACAACAAAAAAATACCTCAGCAGAGAACAAGATGCAACACTAAGGATGAAATCACATTGATACATTTCATATACATGAAAAATTAATGCAAGATGAATGGTGAACACTGAATAAATGGCTTTTTGCACAAAGACTTCCATGTCATATTTCTGGGCTGATGACAGAAGTCTATTAACAAAATCAAGTAACAGCCATGTAAGTTTATGAAATATTAATGTATCAAGGAACAAAAGAGGTCTCACACTAAACAAAAATACCTCACCTATGGTGAACGTGAGAATGGTGCGCGTATATGTATTTTACTGTAAAATCCTATAACCTTGTTCAATGGTTTCAATAGAAATATATCTGGCAGGGGGGAGATGGCCTCAACCTGGATAAAGGACATGTGGCTGAAGACAATTTTCTGTTTTAAAAGGCACTGCTGAAATTAAAACAGCAGTGTCATGGAATAACAAGGACAGTTTACTCTGATCCCTGTTTTGACAGCTGTCTGAGCTCAGCCCTCCTCCGACAGAGCAGCACCCAGATTTGCACTACAGCAATTGCATTGCATGTATAGCATACTTGGCAAAACTACTAAGCACAGAATTCTGATCCACTGCAAAGGAAATCAGGTTAGAAGGAAAGTGGAAAACTTTCAGTTTAGAAAACACTCCAGAATGTAGAAAAACTGTATGACAACACAACACAGGGAACTATTAAAAAACAAGTGCCTTACTGAGGCACAGCCAAATTGAAAAGATGATGTACAGCCAAATTGAAAAGATTATATTAATGTACTTCTTTCAATAGGTAAAATACTACTTAAACCCACTATTTTTTCTTGGATCATACCTATATTTTTTTAATTTTTTTTTTAAATGTTATTATAGTTCCAGGTCAAAATGAAACATTACACACTGAGTGGCAGGGAAAGCCGTCTTCCCTCTGGTGTTTAAGAACTGATATCACAGATCCATTACAATTCAACAGAAATGTGTGATGTGTTACAGAAGTAATTGAAAATAAATATTATACTTATTTGAAATTACAAACCACTTCACACTGTTAATTACTTCAGCAAGCTGTGTATTTTTACACTTGCAATCACTCATAGAGATAAGATTACTGCTAAAGCAGACTCAAAATAAATATACATGCCAATAGCTGCCAAAAAAACAAAACAAAAAAAACACTCAAACAAAAATAAACCCACAACAACCACAACCCACCAAATGAAAAACATTTTCCCAAAACATGTTGAAGATGTTGATTTGTGTCCGTGCTTGCTGAGAATTCCTGTCCCTACTAGCCCTGTAACGGCAATCTTGAGCCGCCAATCACAAATCACATCGATAATCCCCCCTTATGGCTGCCAGCTCATAAAATGGTTCACTGCACTATGGAATCAATGTTTCCTACATGATAAAAAAGCGATTCCAATGAGAGGAGACGTCCCTGGAGATCATCTAGTCCAAGACCCTGCTCAAAGGAGGTTTAATTAGATCAGGTTGCTCAGGGACTTGATCACCAGCCAGCCCGGAGGAAAAAGAAAAAA
>VWZF01004809.1:353842-382441 GCA_013396755.1 Sclerurus mexicanus
AAAAAAAAAAGTTCCCCATAACTTCTGGGGTTAGTAAGGAATAAGAGGAGTTTAGCATACCAAAAAAACAGATAAAAGCTACAGGTGAACACTGGAAAAAGGTTTACCTCTTAAACATACAGGAAAAACTAAATGTAAATGCAAGGATGAAATGACTATCAGTATTCTTTAACTAATGGCAGGACAATTTGATTACCACATGATTAAAATGGGTCACTATTAAATAAAATTTTCTCTGGCTTTATTAAAGATATCCACCCTTTCACAATTGCATAAAACAAAACCAGACACCTCAGGGATGGATTCTCGCTGAACTTTGTAAGATGTCTTCCTTTAATTATGATAAATATATGATAACGTCTTCAGGGCCATTTATGACGACAACAAAAGCAGGATTTTAAGAGCTTGAGTGCACAAGTTTTCATACACTCACATGAACTTCAGCACATGAAACCTTTAACTGGAAATTACAGGTAATATGGCCAAAGGCACTTCACAACCTTTGCAATCGGGGCCTGATTGACACCAAAAGTGTTCTTGCAGATTAAAATACAAGTTTCCCAAGAGTTACTAGGATTTATGGACTAAGAGATTTGGAAAACTTCTATAGCACCTCTATGTAAAATTATGTATTCTGATTCAGTAAGAAAGAATTACAGTATGGATTTCTATGTCTTTCTACTGCAGGCCATGGAGATGTGGCGAATATTCCTCACTACCTCTACCTCTCTGATTTCTCATGCCAGTCACAGAGTGATGCCCAATATACTCTACACGGTCTCCATAAAAGTGCAGAGAAGATGCTGCTGTTATTTGCATTTTAGCTATTTGGCAGCTTTTCTACCTCTGCAACTCAGTGACTGTTTGAGTGAGTGTTCAAGTAAAGATGTTTTCAGAATACGTAAAATCTTTACTCTTTCAAATGTGTGACACACCAGCACTGCCACAGTGGTCACATTCACTTAATCTTTCCATCCATGTCTGGGTCTTTAACAACCTGTGAACTGTTTCCGAAGATAACTATAATACTTACTAAGCATGTACAGGAGCGACCTTGAATATGGTTGATGCCAACTTTATTACACTACCCAGTTGCCCAACTTTCTTCATTACAGGCATTTTTCTTCAACAGGAAAAATTAGAATGGTATTTCCTTTGTTGTCAATTATATATGCTAATTTTTCTTACATTCACTGACAATTATAATGCAATTTTCAGAGAATTAAATGCTACAACAAAAAATATGTTTATATAAAATCTGCACAGAGTTCTTTATACACTAAATGAGATTCTGTGAAAAATGAGCTTTGTATTAGCTCTTTGACAAAAAAAGCCCAAAACTCAGTTGTTTCAGAACAAAGACTGTACAATAACTGTCACCCCTTCCCAAAGTTCCATAGCAGCATTTCCTATTCTTATTTACGTATCTATGACACATAAAGCAGTGTCAGACTACTACTGCAGAGCTGACTAAAAATAATGCCCAAGGTACCTCTGAGCAAGAGACCTACAGGTTCCTTTACACTTGTATAAATCATGTTATAAGCCAACCGCATGTAATGCTTTTCAGTGCCAACAAACTTTGCTAAATCATGCCAAGATGTTGGCAATATAAAATTACATAAACTAAATTTGAAGTGTCATTATCCTTTCATGTTTATCCTTCCAAAATTAGGATAATTCCTTCATATATTAACACCGGCTACCAATAGTAGGAGAGCATAAAAACAAACTGCAAAGAGCTCTTCTGGCAACAGCAAATATTCACACATCAGACCTTTTTATTACTATTGTTCTAATTTGTTCTGGGCTTCAATGTTATTACGTATTACTGAAATAGAGTATTTTTTGCTCTCACTAAACTGTTACCCAATTTCAGAAGCTGGACCTTACATTATTATGGCAGATATAAAAGTGTGCAATACCATCACAGAGTAACTCACAGATGTTTTGACACAAATTTTACCAGTTTTCATAGAAAGTCAATTATTTCTGTCCCTAGCCTGAAATCCCAGCTCGGGTAACTGAAGTTTTTTACACACCATTTTCCAGATAGATGAGATTCAGTTAGAGTTTCCTTCATCTTCCTTACTCAGTTTAAAGGACTCCACAGTACTACCAAGCCTGTTGCTTTTTCAGAGTCCCCAGTACTTCCTGACTTCCAGACCCAGGTAACAAACACTGCGCTTGGCAACGACTCCATCTTCAACAGTTTTATTTGAAAATTGTTCTTATGTTGAGACTTCAGAGAAATAATGATCCAATAAAAGAAGCATTCTGTTTTGAAGATACTCTAGAGTTTTAAACCATTCCTGAGGAAGAGCACTCTGCTGTGTGGGAAATCCAGCTCCAAGAATTAAAGACCGGGGGGAAAAGGCAAACTAACTTTGCCTTATCTTATTCAACAACACTCACTTCAATGAGAACGTGGTAGGGCTGACACAGGGGAGTTGTACTGAAGAGCTGCTCTTGACATGGCAGGATGGGGGTCTATGCCTTGAGCATCAGCAGTGGTATTTGAAACACAAGTCCTATTCAGTGAATTGAATCCAAGAGGGCACTTACAAGTCAGGTTTAAATCAGTAATCTATTATTAACCCTAGTTACTCAGAGCTGAAATGTTCAACAGCAGCACACCCTGCTTGACTTGCCTTGGCAACTAGAAAGCGACCGGGTTTGTAGCATTTTCTGTTAATTACATGAAAATTATTATTCTTTAACATTTCCACTGAGACTGGTAATTTTCAGGTGCTAACTAATAAGTGATTCATTCTGGTAAGCTGAAACATCTCAATTGCTCATTCCAACTTGGCAAGCTCAGCATTATCACCGACACACAACCAACATGGCAAATAGCAACTCTGTGTGTATCAGACAGATGCACACTCACCACTGTAATTAAGTCATACAATGAGAGAGTTCCAACTATCTGTATTTCCTCAAGAATATTTTACACAGACTGACTGCAGTGCCCTTTAAGTTACTACTGATTTATATAATGGTGTGTTGGGTGCATACAATGCTGTCCAACTATCTTGTCTAAAATTACACACAGTTGCCTAACAGTTTTTGCTCCAGCAGCACATGCATCCGGCAGGGGGAGAGCACAGAAGAATGATCCATATTGCCACGAGGAGAGCTAAGCACTTGGTTGTAGTAGTGGCTTGCAGGGAGCTCCGTTCAATAAAGGAGCAGCCTGCTCTTATCAGGTACTCCTGTGGTACAACTGAAGGGAACTGACATATCAAGTGCACACAGATGACATTTGCAGCTGAAGCACCACACTCCCTGCTTCTGTTACCGATTCATCACTCTTAAAATAATCTACGTAAGGAAACAGAAGGTTCTGCTTAGAGCAGGGGATAACACGTTTCTTCTGTACCAGTGCAAGACCGCTTTGAGAGATAATAAAGAACTAAGGGATGGATGGATGGATGTTATATTCATTTCCTTTCACTCTAAGGGGTATGGAGTTGATTTCGTTTACATTGTTTACTGACAAAACTCAAAATGTAAATTCATCAGCAATGTCAGTGGTAAGATGTATGTCCCAACAATGAGAAACAGCAGAAATACACAAAATGGATTGTAAGTGAAGAGTTAATTCCTTCCTAGTGGGCATACACATACAGAAAATGCATTTTAAAAGTACCAACACACTTCAGACTAACTGTACCAGATATCAGCACAGCTTTTACTCTAGAAGTTATCCTATCATAATTTGTCACACACACAGCTTCAGGGTAAGGAAAAACTGGTATAAAAAGTGTTGAGTAGGGTTTTCATTAAAAAATTCAACTTAACACTAAGCACAACTAACAATCTTTAACCGTTACAGTTACAATCACCTGCAAAATAGTGAAGTGCAACACCCAGAAAAGCAGATTTTTAATTATGTCTGAAAAAAAATAAAATTATTCCCCTTTATTTGATGCCTCATACAGTGATAGATTAATGAAGGACAGAAACACATGAATCTTCAATACATATTGAAAATATTAACTGTAAAGCACAGCATATTTGGCAACTGCTCCACTGCTGCTTCCACTCAAGTGCAAAACAACATTACTGTGAATTCTGATGTGCCACAGTGTTTTCACCTCAGGCAATGATCTTAAACCTCATTAGCTGAGTAGGTCTGAGTGGGATCAGGACTGCAAATGTGCAATGAGTCAAGATTCAAACCTGGAGGATATTTGTACGTGAGAAGAATTCAAGCACGCAAACAGAACATTCATGTGAACATCCCCATTCCTCTCATTAGATACAGGGACCTGCACTTTCTTTCATACACCAGAGCAAACATACACCATGCTGAGACTGTTCCTCCAAGACCACGTCAATTGTTGTGGGTTTTATTTTTGGCCTATTAAACATGATTTTACATGATACATACAAACACTGACTTTGCACACCATTTGTTCACTCAAAAGCATTATCTCACTTTTTCTGCTATGCCGTGTGATCAAATTAAGAGAGTAAGGCAAAGGCAAAGGCATACATCAGCTGGACTTGAGATTTGCTCAGAATATTACAAATCCCAAATCAGACAAGACTCCCTCTCCACTGCTACAATTAGATTATTGGGAGCTAACTAACAGCTCTTTCCCATATCAGCTTTACCATCACTTTGTCCAGAATGGCTGTCACTTTACCTCACCTGACCACTCCTTAATCATCACATTTATGGTTTTTTAATATTAGTCATTCACAAGACTCTTTGAATGTATGTAGAATACCTTAATCGATTAAAAATCCACAACAGTCATTGAGGATTCCATCCCTTTCCAGAGATGGAATATTCTTTTTTGATGCAAGCAACTCAAAATTTTCTAGCTTTATGCCAAGTTATTCAACACGTTAATTACTTACTTGTAAAAATCAAGAGAATTTAATTATTTCTGTATGACAGTTTCTCTTTTCCTCTCAATTATTGGAAAAAAATTGTATTTTTAGCCTCCCTTGTGTTCTCTACCAAACTTTGCTATGATTAGACCTGTGCCATTTTTAGAATTTCACTGCTGCCAAATAGTTTGTAACAGAAACTACAGCAATTCATATTTGTTCCTTTTTAGTTACATGCTGATATCATTTAGCACTTGTCCGTTGCCTAACATGCAGTGCTCTCAGCTATTCTATTTTTATCTATTTATGTTCATTCTTATTACTCCCTTGTTGATTAACTTCCCTTTTTAATCAAATTTTTTTAATCCGAACAAGTTCTCTTTCACAATTAATGAGTTGTATTATCTGGCATCTAATGAATCAGGCTTGCACACTTCTCAATTATCATTGGTATCCTTGTTTCAGTATTACCTCCCACTCCATTCTCTCCTAACTGTTTTCAAATTCACATACATATATTTATATATGAAATTGGAAAGTACGCCATGTTTACTCTGTGACATTGACTGTACTGTGTTTTCACATACCAAACAAAATTATCATAATCACTTTTGGTTCAGTGATCAGTGTCTTAAAATAACAGCAGCACAGCAAAATGAGGGTCTTCTATGTAATCCAAGGTACCTGTATTTTGCATAAAACACTAATTAAAGACTTCATATGATGTTATTACCTGTGACAACATGAGTCCTTTCCTCATTTCCCAAAGGGATAAACAGAGAGGGATCACAATGTGAGAAAGTATGCTACAATTATTCTACTCATCTTCCAAGGCACGATATGGGGAAGAAAATCCTTTGGTGCATGAGGAATAACACCGAACTTGAAAGGCAGGCTGAGGAAACAAGGCTCCCCAAGAACAAGCTGCTGGGCTGAACCAGAAACGGCTTTTCATGCTTTGAGAGCTGAGATACAATCATATAAATACGCTTCATGAAATCTCCCCAATGAATGCTTTAGGTGAAAAGAAGTTTGGATTCTTAACAAAGATTTCTCTCAACCTTAATTTTCTTTCAATACTGAAAAAAATACTGAAAAGAGGAAAAACAAAATCTGAACAAAAGCAACTAAACAGGAAAGTTTTACTGAAGTAATCGTTCTCTACGCTTTCATAAAGGTGCAGGTATACTAATATATTTCAAGGGACCTTTTTAAATTTGCAGTGAGGAAAAACACAGTATTGCTGAACTAAGTTTCCTGAAGGTTTATCTTAGGTTCTGCATTCCCCGGCTGCTAGATCCTGTTTTGCACATACTTAAAATGTAAGTGCATGTTTTGTCAGCAGAGGCTGCACCCCAGTTATAAAGAAGGTAAAATGTGTGTGCATGCATGTATTCTAGCAATCAGTTTGTCGATTTTACAAACATTAAGTTCAAAGGGGTGGCCTATGCAGTAACACTAAAATCATTTACACACATTTATTCCCCCTTTCAAGGATAAAGCTTTTAAGTGTCTAAATCACTACTGAAAAGAAAATTGGGCATCCCTGAAAAATGCTACTGTGTATAAGGTGGTAACAGCGTGTTTCCAAAAGTTGATAAAATACGGATTTAATTATACAAGTTCTCATACTTCAGTAACTTGCATGTGAGTAAGCTCTCTGCATAATAATATCCATACATAATATACATCGATAACACACAATTATAATTGAATGCTTGTAATTATTTTCAGGATCAAAGCCCTTATTAAAAATTCAAATTAAAGCATTATAATAGTAGTAGTCATGATGGACTTACATGTGCATGTAATGAAATTAAGCCCTGTAATAAGTGGGATGTTTTGCATATACAATTAGATAATCTTAGAAGTGATCAGTGTAGGGCTGACTATTGCTAGGGGAAAAAAAAAAAAAGATTAAATTGTGATGATATTACTAACATTTACTAGGCAAGTAAGAAAAGCAACAAAACTTAAACCCCAGTATTCCTTAGGAGACATGGTGAACCTACCAAATTAGCAAAGTGATAGAAAACCTGAAGGGATGGGATATTTGGCTCTTTCCGGGCTAATGATCTTAAACCCTTCTCTAGGTGATGACCAACATTGAGGGGCTGCAGTAAGGAAGAACATCAAGATCACAGGCTGGCAGACCAGCTCCTGCAGCCCTCTAGGTGTTTGCTCATGTTCCCTGCATTCTGCAGGTTTTCAATTTGTTGCTATAGTGAAAACATTTCGCAGACTTTGCCTCTATATTGTTCGGTCAGCATTAAGATTACGGAATAAAAAGGGCTCTGTGGAAACAGGGGGATGCTTACTGGAAAATATTTCCAGTTCAGAAGATTGAGACTAAGAAATATTCTCAATTGATGAGATATAGAAATTCTGCAAGCGAAGCTATACACAGCCTGAATGAAATGTCACTAATTCAGAAGGCAAAAATACGTGAAAGTATTTGAGCTGTGGCATCACCGACACACCACCCTCTCCCTGCTCAGGAACTGGACTTCCATGTCCCATTTAAATGACATGCTCTTTGGTAGCAGGGCTCCAAGATGCTCAGAGTGCGCTAAATTTAAAGACCCCTTTTGTAAAGAAGCTCCAGACATGTTTGTTGTTAGGGATAAAGTAAACTATCCCAAACTATTATTTTGTTTTAACTGACACAGCAATGACGCCTACTTTGTGCTTAAAGCCAAATATTCTTGTACTGCTACTAACAGTAGATAAATCACTGAATTCCTTTAAAAATAAAGAACTATTTCTAGCATTATCATGCTCTTAAAAGGGGTCTGCCATCAGCAGAGCCACAGGTGAAATGGCAATAGCAGAGAGATGTTCAGATGACATGAAAGATTCTAGCTTGCTCTGAGTGGGCTGATGCTGCGGGAAGCCTGGGGCATGTCCGCAGGCATCGGAAGCCCTGGAGCACCCCTCAGGCTGCGGGGGTCAAAGACAGGAACAGATGACAGCACCACACAGCTCCTCCACTTTAGATATTGAAGAATGGGTTTGCGATCTAGTACTGTAAGAAGTGGCAGAAACAAAGAAACTACTCAGGCAAATACCACCACAAAGACAAGGACGACCAATGTTTAGATTTTTTTTCTGTCTTAGCAAGGATTAATATTTACTTTTGTGGAAAACAAAGGTTAAAGACATTTAGAGCGACCAGTTGGCTATAACCAGTTTGCTTAAGAAGATTATACACAGCAAGTTGTTTTAAAAATTTAAGAATGCATTAGAACATAAACCTATAAACTCAACCAAGTCCACCAGGGAGCATTATTTCTAAACAAGGAGATACACATTCTAACATTCACCCAGATCTTGGGATTATGTTTGCTATCTAATTCATGCTGCATTTCCAAGAGAATCTAACATCAGTATTAAGAAACAAACGAAACAACATCATAAACCTACAAAAACAAATGTAAATTCCAACTCTATGCAACAGTTTGTGAGGTGTGGCTTTGCTAACTCTGTGTCACAGCTGCATCTTACCAAAGGTGTGGTGGGATGGGAAATGTTTCTTTTAACAGCAGCAGTCTAGAAGCTTTTGTTTGGTTAGGAAGTAAAGCTCTAGATCATTAGTACTTAGAGCAAAACTTTAAAAGTGTATAATGGATTATTTTTGTCATATAAAGTGGCTTAGTTGGTAGTTTCTCATAATAGCTCACCCATGCATTCATTTCTTCAATTTATAAAAATGGTGTCTAGATAATTTTCCCTGGAAAATTCCCCTTTCAAATACTATTCGCTCAACACACACATTTAGTTTCTTTGTAAGTTTCTTACTCCTGCCTAGTGCAGAGAAATAGCTCCATAGCTAGTTCCTGCTAAGGGGGAAGGAAAAAACAAACAGAATTTTTCATTGTGCTCTGCATGACTGTATTGGGGTTTTTTCACATTTAAAAATAAAAAAAAATAAAAATTTAAATAAATAACTGTTTGTTATTACATAAATGGTGAAAATACTGGCACTGAGATATTGGATCATACTTATTCCCTGTCATTAACTTTTAAAGAGAAGAACTGACCCCCTGCCAATATTCAACAGATATGACAGTCACAGCTAAGAAGCAGAGTGCTTAGATTGCAACTATAGGAATACTAGTAGAATCAACATAAGGACTGAGGGTACCTCACAAAAAGTCCTGCATAATTGACAGTTACACGGTTCTTTTAACGCCTACTTATCAGTTTGTAAAAATAAAGCCATTTTATAGCATGTTTGCTATTTCTGTTGACATTTGAAATATGTTTTGGAATTCTCAGCTAATAGTGAAGTTCAAGGCAACTACTAGCTTTCTAGTTCAAAGAATAGCAAAACATAGAACAGATTAAGAAAAAAATAAGAGAAAAAACAGATTAGAGGGGAAAAACCTAAAAAACCCAATATAGCCACAGCTTTATTCTGCACATAGGAAGGGCTGGAAAAATGAGGAAAAGTGGGGTCTATTTATCTAGGTATTGATGAGCATGTGTTCTGTCTGCTCAGACATGCTGGGAACATTTTCCTTCACATTGTACAGTCCAGTAGGGAACTACTGAAGAAGAACTGGAGGATTAATCAGTGTGTTAATTGAGGTTATCTGGACCATGATAGATGGGCACAACTTATTAAGCAAGTTACTGTGGCAGCCATACTCATCTGTTAAACCCAAAATTAATAGATAAACAAACTTAAGTTCACTTTCTCATTGATTTTTATCCGGCTGCAGCGGACTATAAAAGAGCTATCAGGCAGAGCTATCCATTAGCTGTCAACTCCGAATGCCGTAGGAAGCAATTGCTAATCCTCCAATGATATCGCACTAAATCCTAATCTCTAAAAATTGTTCTTGGAAGAAGCATTAAACTAGTCATCAAACCAGGTCTTTAATGCTTCTTAAGACTTATTCAGCCTGTGACCCATTAGAGATCACACAAAGTCCTAAAACTTTCAAAACAATATAAAAGGAATAAATCACATGGATATTGTCAGCTGCAGGTCTGCACCTTCCTGTGTTTTCTGTGCTGTGAAATAAATATAAAATGGGAAAATGGATGACTATTAAAAAAAAATCAAAATTAAATCTCTGTTTCAAATTTGCCTCACAATGCAATCTCCTATTACAAAATGGTATAAACCATTCTTATTAAGTGGTGGAGATAGCTCAATTAAAATGTCAGTGCTTGTATAAACACTAAATAAAAAGACATTATTCTTCTCACCTTGTTAAAAGCTTGATTGTCTTACCTAGAATTATATGAGATGCAACCACTAAAATGGATACCGCTACACCAGTACTAAGTTGATATAAATCAACCGGTTCTAAGACCAGCATCATTTTAGGAAAGGAGAAAACAGTGAGGGAGGTTGAAAAAAACAGAGAATAGGGACATCAATTTCATGAAATAACTTTAAAATTATTAATATCTCTGTCATATGCTGGAAAAGGAAAAAAATTGTTTTGCTTCCCAGAGCCACAGAAGTAGCTCATTGAAGACTTTCAATTAGAGTTCTGGAGACAGCAGAGAGATCAAAATTGCTGATTGCAGGTAACAATGTAAAAAACTCTAAGTTCTTCAGCTGGGACAAACATGAGGTATGATGCGTAAGCAGAAAGGATCAACCATATGGCACAGAAAACAAATGGCTAGCAGACACAAAAACAGTGAGACAACCCAAAAAATTCCCAAGCCAAACCTGAGGCAATGGGATCTATTCTACCTGTGCACCTTACAAGGCACAAAAACAGTCACACCAGACCTCAGACTTCCAAAAGTTAAGAACTGCAAAACACTAGATTAGAACTGCCGTTGTGGAAGTGAAGAAAAGCTGGAAGCCACACACTGCTTCCTTAACTCAGGCCAACTCATTTTTAGTCTACAGAAGGTAATTGTGTATGAAGGGTACACAGTAAAAATATACATATGCAGACGTACAGAGTAGTTGGCAAAAATAATTTTTCAACATGCAAACAGTAGCAGACCCAAGCTTATCAAATTAAATAAACATATTACCAGCACTCTGCATTTTCAGAGACCATTTTGGGCAAATTGTTAAGGAAGATTTGGAATGACTATACTAAAGCTTACAATGTCACAGAACTCTCCACAAATCTGAAAATCATTTTTTTATTTAAACTGTGCCTACTATTTGGTGAAGATAGGCAAATATTCCCAATTAAAAAAACAAAAAAAGAAAAGAATGGAGCTATCAAATCCAGACGACGTTTCTAACAGGGATGACTGGCGTTGAATGCGGCTGGGGGCTGGATACAAAAGGATGTACAGTAGGAGTTTTACTGCATGTGACCTCTGAAAAAGCAAATGCATTCATACATATTGGAACACACCACGCAATTGCAAATTAAAAAGGATCCCAGTATCATAATAAACAGAATATGGTACTACCTAATATACAATAAGATGTTCTATTTTTAATATTCTGTATTGTCCTTTTAAATACAATATTGCTCTATGTTCTCCTAAATGTTGAAAAACGTGAAGAAAATGTAAAAGGCTTTTCCTTTGAAAACATTCTTATTCTTCATTTAATTACCTGTTCAGGGGAATAAAACCACTGCAAACTAACTGATCAAAATAAAGCTTAGTTATTACCATATCTAAGGAATAAAGGCAACCTACTGTATTTCTTGAAGTTCTTTCATAGTGCATTGAAATATTTATTTGAATCATAATTTCCGGAAATTAGCAAGAACATCAACTTCAGAGGAAGAAAGTGTCAAAAAGGTGCTAAATTACAAAAAGAAATACTCTGGGAAGTTTAAATTATTCCCTGGGAAGCAGAACAGATTCAGAATACATGTCCCCTCCACTCAAATTTATTATTACAGTAGAATTTAAAGTACCAGACAGTGATCAAAAGTGAAGAAAGGTAATTTTAAAAAAACTACCTGGATAACTATTAAAATAATACAACCTTTTTCTGGATTGAAGGTAGAGTCATACACCCACAAAACACAGATTTCCAAAGTAAAAGTGTAGCAGTAGGTATATCCAAAAGAAGTTACATACGATCAAGAAGCAGTTATAGGTGAATTAAGACAGAAATTCCCCACTGTTGGCATTCGCTAAGAAACCAACAGGAAACTGATCCTCCATCAGAGTCAAACTGTTCTCACTGCTCCTCAGCCAACAAATCATTTGTGGAACTGGAGTTACAGCTCTCATGTGGTCATGGGCAGGCAGGGAGATGAAAAAAAACCACAACCCAGAAGTATCCACAGCCACATGTAAACTAGCAAGGACTCACTTATTGGAAGGGCTGACTATGTGAATTGAGCCCCTTGAGCACCATGCAATGCTTAGGAAAATGCCATGTTTATGCACTGTGTTCTTACCAAGAATGTAATTTAAGGACTCACAACATGGAATATGGAAGACAGATCTATATTGCTATAAGAAAACATAAATTTCTGGGGGTAATTTTCAAGTATTTTAATCCCCAAGTGTAACAGAAAATATACTCTTAATGTGTAAAGGTAATACAAAAATTAGTCACTTAAATGCAATTATCATGGGAAAAACTCCATGAAAAAACTCCAGCAGACAGGAAATTGAGTGTTGCTAAAGGTAAAAAAAGTCTTCAAACTCTTCCTCATGAAATATGGAATGACTCAGAGGAGAGTGGATAACTTGACAACTTTCTACCTGATTGATGCAAGCAAATACAGAAAATTCTACTCCACTGTGGCCACTTAAAAGATCACAGAACACGGTAAACAGGAAAATGTGATTGTATTCTTATAGTCTATAATTTTGTTGTTTCTAGCAGCAACAGCTGCTTCTTGGAACAGCAAGAAAAGGATATCAGGCAATTAGTTTTGACTCAGTTCTCACAGAAAAGCAGAAGCTGATTCAAAACATGAGTGTGATGCAGCTCAGTTATGACTGAAAAAGGGGATGACAAGGAAGACAACAGCCATTAGAAAGAATTGGCAAAGCTTTTCAAAAGACTTAGGAAACTAGGGAAAAAAAGAAAAGAGAAGGAAACTAAATGCAGAGGGGAAGGTCTGGGAATATAAAACGTAAGAACTTCAAATAACATTGTAATCTAATCCAGGAGAGTATGGAATTCTTCCTCTCCCTGAGAGCAAGAGAACACAGCAGGGGAAGACAGCAAGTCAAATAACAACACATCCTTTCTAAAATAATAATGTAGCCCAAGCATATTATTCAGGAAACTAAGAGAATTTTAAAAGCTATTAGGTAAAGGCAATAAATAAAGTATTTAAGTGTATCAGTCACAGGAAGGCTATGAAAGAATCAGGTACTCTACTAAAAGATCAGGCATCAATTATGGATACTGCAGATAAAATAAATTACTTCTGTGCATTGATCTTTACCACAGAATATGATGGAGAAACATTTCCTACAAACTTTATAGTTCCAGTAGGAACCACTTATAGAGAAAATGAAGCACTTACATAAAAGAAGCATCATGGAAAGATTCTAGAAGATTACTTTCTAAAGATCATTGCAAATTCCAGGGCATTTGCCAAAAAAAAAAAATATATAATCCAATTAAAAAAAAACAAAACAAACCCACAACAAAACAAACAGATAAGCAGAAACAGATGTCAAACTATAACTTTCACTCTCATAAACAAGGTATTCCAAATATTTCTCTCTCCAGTTTCATAAAACGGAGAAACCCGTAAGAATTAAGTTTTGAATACAGTGCAGTTATTCACTGCTTAACAGGAAGCAAGTATCAAATTTACGTTCTGCAGTTGCCTACATCAGTATTTTTGACTCTAATATAGCAAGTGGAAGAGAAATGAAAACTGAGGGAAGACAGACGAAACTGGGAAAGAAACAAGTAAGACACAATGCCATCATTGGACTTGCATAGTAAGTACAAAGGATATTCTGAATTTAGAGTACTTTCCTTATCAGGTAGAATTTTAAAGGCCCTTCATGATAAGCTTTTTTGAAAACTAGCATTTTGGATTAAATAATGCTAAAAGCAAAATAAGAATGTTGTGAGCACCATTATGGGGATGATTATTCACTGAGACAGCTTTTCCACAAGGTTCAGGGATGGAGGAGCACAGAGCTCTCAGGTAATGACAATAAAAAGTTCATTCTACACAGTGCAGAGGCAGCACAGACAAGACAACAGGTTTGGCTGGCTAGAAAATCTTTCTATTTGGGAAACTGAAAAGGCAGACCAAAATGGCCCATGATATGCAGAATCTTTTCTCTAGATCATATTATGTCTTTCTCTTTGGTAGAGCCACTCATTCCAGGAGAATCCCTGGGAAAAATACCACAGCATCCTGTTGGAGAGCACAACAGGAATTGTCTCCAGACTGTATCACCGGATTGTGGGCACAGCATATCATCCTGGGGCAACTTCCTTCTTCGCTCTTCAATAATTCACCCGCTGGCAGGAGTCTCACCGTAATAAATTAGGTCTAAGAGAAAGCACACTAAATACTCACAATGCCTACAGCTCCACCGCTTCTTCTGATTTTCTGACCTTCTAAATCTATCTTTCTCATTTCCTTTCAGCATAAGACCTCTGCTTCTACCTGTAATGTCCTGTTCTCTCTGGGTATTTCTGGATGAGCTTAACTGAACAGCAACAATGGAAGAATCAGCACAGAAGACTGAAAAAAGCATCTGCAATTTCACTGCATCAGCAAGGCACAGGGACATAGCATATATAAAAAAAAAAAAAAGAGGAAAGACAGCTTCTGTTAGGTTTACTGTGTGTATATCCTCAAAAAAAATACACCACTTTGGAATAACTGTCACAAGTCTATTTAAAAGATTCTATAGAACAATGAAATTTTGGTATCATTACTACAGTCTATGCTTTGAGAAGCAAATACAGCAGAATGTATAGCAGAATATATTAGATTTCATGCCTACGGCAAGTTGAAGCCCAAGCTACAGTTAATTTTTAAAATGTGCAGCACCAAATCTTCCTTTGATCATATCTTGATTTCATGTAAAAACTCCAAATATACCATGTGAATATCTTTTTTTAGGTGTGTTTACAAAATCATCTAATAACCACACTTCCTTTGATGCACTTCACAGTGACTATGGACACGAGTTACAGAATCAACTGCTCATCTCTATGAGAAGTCAATCATTTGGTGGAGTTTCACATGGTTTACAGAAAAAAGGACCTGGGACTGGAGAACAGCCGATTTCTTCTGAACTGCTAATAAAGAGTTTGAGACTTTGACACTTTTTAACATAAATCCTTACTATGCAATGACCTTGCAATCTCAGGAACTTCAGTTCTTGTACAACTGTTTCAACCTGAAGCTGCAAAACTGTATGACTGCACTTTCTGGAGAACAGACACTTCCCGTATGGAGACCTGAGAAAGGAAATTCTAACCACCCCTGCCTCTTACATGAAACTCACCAAAAAATACTACATGGAAGCAGGATAGTTTAGGGTATGGGGAGTCTACCTAATCAACCATTTGTTTCATCCCAAACACTGGGTCAAAAGTCACTAAGAAGGCCTTTGATTCTCCAGGACTAGTGCAGTGGTTGTTTAGATTACAAGTGCTGTCTTAACTTGCACAATGGGTAAATATTGCCTTGCTTCAACAACTTATCTGATACAATTGTTTTTATTTTTTACATGCTCTTTCCTTTCAATACCTGATGTTTACACTGCAGCTTTCTCTACAAATTACAAATGCGATGAAAAAAGTTGCACTTGCAGATCCCCAAGAAAATTTCGAGGCAAGGAAACAACTTCTATGCCAGATCCCTTGAAAAATCTTTCTCCTAGTGCTTCTCTGACTACCATGTGAATGACTTGCCACATGATCTCAACTGAAACATGAGGAAAGGGGGCATACCAGTTGAGAAAGAAAATTTAACTTTTGCATTATTTGTGCAAACCTTTTTAGTATTTTGATGTTCTTATAATGGGATTATGATACAACTGTTACACATCAAGATTGACAGAAGCACTGAGAGTCATGCTGAATGTAAAAACACTGTCAAAAGCCTTCTACACAGGTACAGCTTCTACACAGCACTACCATTCAGTAAAAGCAGCCTTCTAGTTGGGCCCAACTGTTTCCAGACTGGGAGAACTGAACTGTGTCCCACAGAGGCCATTTGCAGGGCTTCCACTGACTTCAGTGGTCAACCACCTGTAGGCAACCCCACGACTGCCTGGGGAAGAGATATCCCACCCTGCAGGGTGCTCACCACATACTCCAGTCATAAAAACAATGCCAATCCCATTGTTAATATCACAGCCCAATTCACTTATTACTCCTCCTTGTTCAATCCGCTTCATTATTCTATTTTCAACAAAAATACTCCCAGCTCTCCATTCCAAACAGCAGATTGTGCCACTTAATGGCAATTAAATGTCTTAACAGCATTAAAAAGGTTATTACCAAAACATGTTTTTCAAGCACCAGCATAAATCATTTCATATAAGCTTTGAAATTCATAATGAGTGAGCCTTCAATGAGAATGTCTGTGTTGGGGTCATATATCTAGGTGTTAATACAATATTTATCTTCAGTAATAACTAATGATACTAAACCTTTCTTCAAAATATCAACACAGTCTGAATATATGAGCATTTTAAGGTGACAGTTTCCTGCTCACCATTAGTAAGTTTCTCTGATACAGACATTGTTTTTAAACCCCAAACCTAACAGCTGGATAAATAAGCAAATAAAAAACCACTTCGCAAGCATTATTCTTATCTATTTAGACTTGAAAGCTAAGTGTATCAGTTCAAGTTATGAAAAACATTTTCAGCTAATTAAAAAACAAACAAACAAAAAAAAACAACTCACATTTATTTGATGTTGGAATCCTACTATTGGAAGGAGACTGCAAAGTGAAAAGTTACATTGCCTTACCAAAGAGACACAGAAAAACATTTGCCCATTTTTCTCCAATTGTTTTGGTAGATCTACTACAATATCCTGTAAAACTTGCCTCATTCTCCATCTGACATCTCCTCTAATGAATGTATTTGTATTGTTAGACATTTTTTTCTGAAGAGATCAGCATAGTTACACTGCATAGAAGTCAACTATGAGCAAATGCAGAACAACAGACTAGGCTAAGCAAGTCACTCCTTTGTAACTGTTTATTTTAAATGTTAGCTAGAGCCCACTTATTCTCACTTACCTCACTGGGTTTGGATTTGGCTTAGGATCCCACCTACTCAGAGAGCATTTTGACTCTATCTATAGAAGACTACACCATACTGAAAGTGTTTCTTCCTTTTGATGTGAGATATGGCAACAATAACACTTTGGTTCTAAAATATAACAAGACAGCAATATAAAACATGGTAGTTACTAAAATTCCCAGTGACAAGTGATTATAAAGTTTAGCTAACAAGATTTAAATAGGGTTGTCACAGTGGCAAGTTTTGGACTAATGAGAGTCCCAAATTCAAATCTGACTCAACTCACTGCAGGACAAAAATAAAGAATTACAAACTGGAGTAAGTGGCGTGTTCGGGTGTCTCACAGACAGCCCTGCCCTCCTGTCAGATACACCCCTGTCATATGGGGACAGATCTTGGCTATATTTGGAGATACACTTTCAAATCACCAAAAAATAAAAGAGCTTCTGTTCCTTCCTCTTTATCACTAAAGTCCAATAGATTTCACTGTCAGAGAATTATTGAAAATTATCAAACCAGCACAATTAAGGATATCAGGCATTTTCTGAAATTTAAAATGAGACCTGTGAAGTGTATTTCCTTATTACTTTTTGAATATTCATTATAACACACCTCATTTCTCATCTGTACCTCTTCACCATGTCTTTATTTCACAAATAAGACAACCTGAGCTTCAGGAAAAGAAATGACCACTCCTGGTCTCCTAATCTCCAGTAACAAAATAGTCTCTGATCTGTTACTTTCCTTGAGGTTTTAACAACTTTTTGAGATGAATAGCAGACCAGTAGGCAAGCTGAAATAGTGAAAAAGAAGTCATTCTGTAGCAGTTGACTATTGTAACAACTCAACACTGCAAAAGTCACCCTTCTTCTGGTGGAAAGGGAAAGTCAAGGTAATTCCGTTCTGCTGTAACGACAAAGGGCAGAGCTGCAGAGAAGACAGTGCTGCACAGTTTATTCAACCTGCACACTGTCTTCAAACAAAATATCTCCATCTATGCAATAGAAGACATGCTTTTTCAGTACCTAGTGGGAAAAGGTATTCTGTTATTTAAGAAATCATTATACAAAGTAATGAACAAAGATGCAAAATGTTGACACTCATGATATTGTGTTTGGGATTTTGGCTTTCTTGGGTTTTTGTTTTTTTGTTGTTTTTTTTTCTTTATTTTCCATAACTACTACTTAAATTGCATATAACATCTATTTAGTATCCTTCTAATTTCCTTTATTTACGTGTTTTGATTATCCCAACCTTCATTTATGCAGAGCTGAACTGAATTTAGAAGCTTTTAATTAACTCTTTGCCAGTGAAGAGTTTGACCAAAATCTGCTGATAATTAGAAGAAATTAGTTATGTTTGGACTCTAAATTCTTTAAGAAGCTTTAATTAAGAGTTCTCATGTAAGACATTCAATCTAGTGCAAGTCTGTGGTCTCTCCTGCTTCTTGCTGTGATTTTTACAGAACTGCTGAGCAGCATACAGCTCCCACTTGGCTACATATGAGAGGAGTTCCTCAGATTCTAATTCTATTCTATGACACAATAATATAGTAAATTTTTCTTTAAGTAGTATTTGTTAAGAAAAAGGTCCAAGAGTCTATGCTGTCATATAGATTGTATTCATAAACAGGATTACAAATGTGAAAAAATATTGAGAGCGTTAGAATTTTAAGTGATGTATGAAAAATATCTAATTAAATAATTCAAATGTAATGCATCTAATTAACCAGATAAAATCTTACAGTATCTTCCTAAAAGCATTTAAAAAAATTAGCTCCCTAATAAACCCACACTGCTTTTAAGCAGACAAAATTCTCACCCTGCACAAATAAAACATTTCACAAGAACTCTTAATCTTTCTATCACCTAGCATACCCCACCCTCACTGTGGGACTCTACCCACCGTCACCTCTTTACACTAAGGAATTTTATCTCTAGGCCTGTCCAATACACCATATTTTCTATAGGTACAGGCAGGGGCATTGTAAAAATCAGGGATAAATGTACTTTAATTATTGTAAAACATGTTCATGTTGCCAAAATAGGCACTGTAAACAAACGGCGAATGAGGAGCTCAGTAACTCCTCAGTCTGCGTGTGTTCAGTTCACATTTACAGATCCACCTTACAGCAGGGAAGCTGTGGCTGGCTACAAATCCCCTACATCTGCCAAGGTAACAAAGGACAGCTTTTGTATGTAAACACAAGCCTTGTAGTGTACCCAACTACTGAAATCCAGTAGATGCAAGTGATCTCTTCAATCTCCTATAAAATAACAACTACAGTATCAGACTCTTCTTTCCTTCCCTCTTTAATGTATCACACACTGGCATTACAGCTTCATATATTCAGATTAAATCCAGCCATCCAAGAACTAAAACCTGAAAGAATTTCTTATTGCAGGCAGATACTTCTAAAACCAATTTAAAATATTAAGTTACTTTCTCGCTTTTCATTCAGGACTAAGTAAGCCTCCGTAATGAATGTGCTCCAGATATGAAAAGGTATTAGTAACACTTCTTTCCCTCCGCGCTTTTGTAGAGAACAAGGCAGGATAGTTAATGCTGACAGAGGCAAGGCAAAGGTTGTGTCTTCCCAGATAAGGCCAGAGCGTGCTGAAGAGCTCCCTGTGCAGAAGTGCAGGATGGGCACAGCTCCCCCCTCACCTCCACTGCCCACCCGCCACCCTTCTCCAAGGCAAGGCGACAGCAGTCACCCGGCGGCAAATGTTCACCGTCCCCAGTACAAACGGGACACTAAGTATCCTGTGAATGTTGCGTTTTCTCTGTTGTTTTATTATGATGAGCCTCAAGGTCATCGTCTTCACAGCTCAGAGGGTAATCAGTTGAAGTAAAGGTACAGCCTCCTAACAGAGCCCCTTGAATGGAAAGAGCCCGTGTGCACTATGAAAACGTGTTGCAGAAACACAGTCCCGGTTTAGTAGTATGCTGCAGCATTTCTACATGACTTTGAGATAATCACTGCATTTCAAAGGGTGTGTGCTATAAACTTAGACACAGCATCAGTAACTACTTTCACCTGTTAGCATAATTTATAAAGTGTTTCTTTCTAACATTTTTGATTCGTGAAAACTAATTACAATCAACTTCATTACGCTGAGAACAGCTTATAAACAAACAGCTGACCCTGTGAAATGTATGGTATGCTCTATTAATGTAAGTTATAAAATGAAGATTGAACTCTAAAAGCAAAAGAAATCCAATCTGCTTAAGGAAAAAGTCATTGCTGTATATATTTACCTACAGCATTTCAGCTTTCTAGTTATTATTTAAAAAAAAAAAGAAAAAAAAGAGGGAATTGAACTTTTAACACTAAGACCATTATGTAGCTGTGCCAGATTTCAGGCTAAAGACTAATGGGGTTTAGCTACTTATGAAATAATTATAAAAGTACCTCTACCCTTCTAAATCAGGAGCACTGACACTTATCAGAATAATCCCGTGAGTTAAGTCCCTGAACCCACTGCCCACTGAATCCTAGCAGTGCAAAGTCTGGCAGGAAAATGACCACACCATTCCAGTGCAGCTTTTGGGTTTCAAACAAAGACCCTCCTCCCACTGACAGACTGAACAAGAAAAACAATTTGCTCTCCACACAACACTACTCTTAACAAAAACACTAACAAAGCACAACCCTTTGGAAGACAATTACTGTTTTTAGCAAGTATTATATAATCCATTCTAAATCAAAACTTCTGGAATACCTTAGCACTATTCCAATGATGACCCGCTAACCACTTGTACCGTAAATCCACCAAGAGGAGAGCAAACAAAGGTTGCCTACACCTTTTTTTAATATTCAACAGTATTATTCAGCTACTGAGAAGGCCAGCTAGCTACAACTTTCAGCCACTCTGAGCACACGACTGGAAATGCTATTTTATTGTGCACAAAATTGGAAGACGTAAGTGAGCAATAGCATTGCACAGTGCAGCCCAATTTTGTAGGTTAGCAACACTTTCCAGTACAAGTTTTTTGGTTTTGTTTAAAATCCTGATTACATTTAGAAGCAGCACAGCAGCTGGAGATTAGATTGCACGTTTCCTACCTTTCTTGTCAACCACGGTAGAAAAAAAGACTTGTCACTGCAGTAAAAACAGACCACCAAGAGAATAAATGCATCTTATCTCACTGCTTGCTTTACAACTTCTGACATCAGTGAGAATAATCAAGTCTGGAAAAGAGGCTATTTGCTATTAATACTAATTTAACGATTTGCTGTTACGCAGTGCTATAGCCCCTCTATCTGGTAACAGCCAGCAATCAAGGCTCAGTTCCTGCTGAACTAGAAACTTAACAGCAATGATGCTGTGAAACGAACAATGTGAAGATAACTTCATAATTTTGGTTTCAGAAAATAACTACATTTAAAAATATGTATTGCCATTTCTAATGTTTCAGAGAACATTTTCTATCTACAAGCTTCAGGAAAAAGTCAGTTTTGGCATATATCTAGCTGAGGACATAATACAGAGACAAACTGTACAAAACCAGAAGTATTTTCAAGCATAATGAGGAAAAAAAATCAGATGCAGAAATAATTTAGAAGTGATGTGTAAAAAGATTCAGGACCCACGTGTATTGTGACAGTCTACAACTAAGCAACTACACTTCCTGAGAACACAAAGATTTTACTACAGAACTTATTTCAGGTAAAGAGTAAACAGAATAAAGCTCTAATTTTCAAGGCAGTGCTAAGAACACACACAAAAAGAAAATGCACTAATGGAAACTCAGTTCTAATAAGCACATTTAAATGATGTTGGCAGCTTTAAAAAGTGGATGTACATTGACTTACACAGGCATGTTTTGTAAGCATTCACACTGCAATCTAAGGCAGAGTAACAGATATAATCACACAGATGTTCACATAAATTAGCCCTGATTCTGCAGATGCGTAACTCTAGAAACAAGAGAATGCATCACTCGCGCACCCTATATGTTTGTCAACTTTGGCCATATAGCAATTTCATTATAAAAAATGGAAGACTGCAAACTACTAAATTCAGCACAACTGCTACACAGAATACTATCAGGATATTTTTTTCTCAATCCTTTGCTAATAGAGTTACAAAATACCTCAATGAAAGATCTGATTTTTTGGGGAAAAAAAAAAAAAGAATTCATTTTTCTACAAAGAGCACTTGCCACGTTGCCAACATAGATGCACTGCTAATGTGCATCTTTCCTGTAAGTGCAAAATACAAGTGGGGGGTGAGGATAGGACACAACTGTAGGGCCCTTAGAATTGCCAAGATATTAATTCAAATTTTAAAAGAAAAAGAAAAGCCATAAACCCAGAAACTAACAAACAAGAGGAGACTTTGCAAGTTGCTGGACTTATTTCACAGGGACTAAAGCAAGAATTTCTGCAGATATTCCAGACCAAAGTTTATCTTTTTATCCAATTATATTTTTTATTGGACAGGGAGCCTCTCCCATTCTCCCTGAGCTTTTCCCAAAGGTATAATTCTTGCAGAAATACAAAAATAAAACCATTCTGAGGAAAAAAACATAAGTAAATTTGGACTTCAGAATCAGTTCCTCAACATGATATGTAGTGAATTATCTTTGAAGCTGAATGGGTTGTCTTCTACTGTCAGCAGTCAACAGATCCACATCAAAAAAAAGACCTGAAAATCATGGAATCCTCCTATGTACATGCTGCAAGAGAAACTCAGCTTTGGAAATGCAAAATACTGCTCTTGGAGGATGGACAAGATGGAATACTGGAAGAATTATATTCTCTATATTATATTCAATATTACTAGGGTAATACTGAGTATATAGACAAAATTTCAGAAAAAAGCATTTTAACAGTCAGCAACAAGCATGTAGTCAATGCATTTCTCCCTACTATCTCCAAATTTCCTAAGGAAGAGTTGATCCAATCAGGCAATTCTTCCATAAAAGGGACATTGCAATTTTTAAATGCAGTTGCTATTCTAATTTTCCTCGTGGCTGCTTTATTCATTTTTTTCCTCTTGAATGCATTCTACCAAGGGGCCCAGAAACCAGTGTGATAAAAAGTAAAAAGCCACTCAAAAAGCACTTGCCCATCCATGTGCATTTACTTTCTCTGTGTTACCTAGAAGCCT
Source organism: Sclerurus mexicanus (assembly GCA_013396755.1). Lineage (NCBI taxonomy): Eukaryota > Metazoa > Chordata > Aves > Passeriformes > Furnariidae > Sclerurus > Sclerurus mexicanus. The sequence goes on from VWZF01004809.1 coordinate 376,960, forward strand.
TCTGAATGCTCATCCTCTCTCTTGTCCAGGTCAGAAGCGCCCTCGCTCCACCCTCACAGGGAACTACTTTCCTGCACTGAAAATGTACTTTACTCAGTGGAGTGGCTTGAGGGTAGGTATGAAGGGGAAGGTAAAAATAAGAAAGCAGGTTTGTGAGTTGTCCACCCTGAAAATTTAGTTCCAAACAATGAGAAAACACAGCCCCAGTATTAATGCGAAGCACAGCCACCCCATTGTGAATGAAACTTCTAATTCTCACCATATCAATCAAAGAACTAAGTCCCTCAGAGGAAGAAAACCCTTCCATAACATAAAGTATTTCACTATTTTTCCTACACTTATAATGCAAAATAATAATTTTAAAAAGTATCTGTGCTTAATGAGAACAAATCCCTTCCACACAGCATCTGAGATTTCCAAATTAAAAAAGGTGCACTTCAACTAGCAGTCAGTCCAACTAGCTACCATGAAACCTCCAGGTTTCTTGTCTGAACTGCACTGCAAGGACAAGCACCAGAACCAAAGGAGCTGTTTGTTTGGCAAAGACTAGACCTGGAGTTACTACAGACTTTGAAGTCCTGATCCTTCTCACAAACTGGCACATCCCAAATGCACAAATAGGTGCTTGTGTTCTGTGCACGTGCACACACATGTGCACAGATAAAATGGAGTATTGCAAAGTTGTTCAAACCAAAATGAAGCTCAAAGAGAAGCTACCAGGCTGAGACAAACACAAGTCTCTGCTTTTAACCAATTTATTTATTTATATTTGTGACCACATCATTCCACCTGATTTTACTAGGCGCTTCACCTTTGTTTCCAAACAAGTCACAAGAGAAATCAGCAAAAGCAAACACTAATATGTTTCAGGTACTTCCGGAAAGCCACATGAGCTATAAAATTTAAAGATAAAGTGGAGGCCAAATCCATAGCAATCCATGTATTTATGGGGCTCTGCAGGAGGTTTCAAAGCAATGAGTCAGATGATAAATGTACTGCAACACTAGACACAAAACTGTAGAGAGAGACAGGTCTTTGCTTTCATTTTTAAATTCCATTTTCTGTGGGTTTAGACAAACAATTGACATTACTTTAGCATAACACTTTGCAATGACTCAATACTTCAATTTAATAATGGTATTCTGTTGTCAGCATGTATCACACAATGGCCTGCTATAGACGCAAAAAATTACGCTAAATAAAATGCAGGATTTTGCTTTTACCAGTGATCCCAGGTTAAATCAATGTAACAAGAAACCTTACAGTCCCCAAAAGATTCTTCTTTAGGGTTAAAAATCAGCACGGAATAATTTCAGCCATATCCCTTGCACTCATCATACCAGTGCTATGAAAGTTCTCCTAGGTCATAGGATTCCAATGAATACTTTAATAAAAAGAACCGAGAAGAAATACATCTGAATAGAATCAATGTACATATCTGAGTGGGACTTATTTGAATATTCCACTTCTTTATGAATTCAGTGATAACTGCAGCAGTCCCTAACTATAAAGAAGATTATAAATGGAAAATGGAATTAAGTCTGGTGTCATCCAACTTAATTGAAACAGATGAAGCAAGTAATAGCTATAAAATGTGAAAAATAAAACTAAAATACTTTCATTTTAGTGGTGTGGCCACAATTCTGTATTTGTTATTTTTATCTTGATGGTAAGTCTTCCTGTAGACAAATATTTAAGATGGGAAACACAAATCTAATAATGTCTGTGGGATGCTGACTGAAGGTATGTGAACTAAGAAACTAAGTGGGAACGAAGAAGCAGCAAGTGCTCTTGTAACTCCCAGTTGTTTGCCTCAGTTTTTTCCAATTCAACAACTTTTAAAGCATTTAAAATTGATACTTAACTGGCACATTAATCTTAATTAATGCTACAGGCACGTGCTTTACAGTCACGTGTGCTCCCCTTCATTTCAATGACAGCTCATGATCATAATGCGAAGTGTTTGCAGATACATGTCATTTGTTGGCAGAACGCTGTAGAGCTCTGGGGAGAGTAGGTCTGGTTTTACTATGGTTTGGCACCTCCCACAACACCCTCCAGTTGGTGAAAACCCCGCAGTTCCATCTAAGTGTCATCCTTAATGTGAAAAAGATATTTGAGTCAGTGCAAAATAAAACAAACAGCTTTTACCAAAATGTCAGTGCTGATAACTGTGCATCTGCCAGATGCTTGTTACTTGAGCCCATGCCGTGCATAACAAACAGTCAGAGATATGACTAGGACAAACGACTGGACCAGAAAATCTTTACCAGGAAATCAAAGCATACTCAGGCAGAAGTCTGGACGCACAACAAAAAGGTTGCAATTGGACTTCACAAGATTTATTGATTAAGTGTTCTGTAACATCTCTGTTCTTGGTTACCATGCATTAGTTGAGCCCCACCTGCCTGACCTCAGTTCTATGCATTAGTCTTTGGTCATATGAACACAAGAGAAACTACAGTGCTATTTCATAGCTGAATTCATACAGGAATTCATTTAAGTAGAGTATCTCAATTTAAAGACAATAACATTACTGAAGAACTCAGAATACCATGAAAAATGCATATTGGAAAAATCAGGGCATGGCTTTTTAGAAATGAAACCAATGGCTTGATAAAAATAAAACCTCACTGGTATGTTCCAGTCAGTTGGTTGATTTTTCTGATCTACAGGCTGGACTATCCTTCTAAATCAGTAACTGACTTCTATATTGAGCCCGAGATGAAGAGGCTAATGCTGAAAAGCAATAGCCCTCACATGATCATGGAAAACATATGCAGGCACAAGATGCAGAGCAAGATTTGATGAGTAAGTGGCTTTTGCTTAGTCAGAACCTGAAGAATCTTCATCAAGAACTTTCAAAACAGCTAACAGATAACTTGACTTTGAGTGAAACACAACCAAGAATTATTGTCATTATGCACACCCACAAAAAAGAGAGATTTCACAACATCCCTCAGATGAATACACACATAGAGAAAAGGCTTAACCAACATTTATTCAGGTGGGCAATCATCTGGCTTTCTGGAAAAATAACTCCTGATTTGCCTTCCATTTTCCTAAGTCCTATTCTGAGTCCATTTAATATGTTAAAATAATTAAATAAACTGCAACACAAACCAGTATAAATACAGACAGCTGCTTCTCTTCTTAAAAGCTGTGAAATGCTAAATAACCTATGACTCCTGCCCACATATGTGCCTTGCAAAGCCAGGGGATCACGCAAGGGCGTGCACTATTTTGAAAGCTGGGGCACGAGACCCATCATGTCAGATTTGTATTCACATGGTGCAACCGGATCCATGACTTTCATTTCAACAGCAGCTGGAGCAACGGGCACAGACGGAACATGCAGCTCAATGTGGGAAATTGTGATGAATTTGATTAAAAAAATTCCCTTTCTTATTCTTAGTGGCAGATGCAGATACTTGTTTTGGGGTCACACCATGTCAGCAGTTCACAGCAAAAAGATGGCATTTCTCCTCCCTCTCCCCTCCAGTGGATACTGCAGCCTCAAAGAATTTTACATGTATCCTCAGAGATGCTTACATGTATCTGGAGAGTACAGCTGTAGGCTTTAAAAAAATGCTCACATGCCCTACAAATTCAAATCCTTTTTTATGTAATCTATTTAATCTTCCATTAATGATAATCTCTGCTATCAATGTGCCCAAACAGGGTCAATTTCTGCTGGATTTGCACTTTTTGCATTTCCATCCTATAACTGAGCTGTATTTAATGAAGGGAAACACCCTGCTGTAAAAGGTCTTAGCAGTCTCCCTAAAACAAAAAATAGTTAGGAGGCTCTGCAACTGCCAGGAACATTTCAAGATTGTGGTTTTTCTTCTTCCTTTGTGTGTCTTACATGGAGGAGAGTCCTGCCAGCTGAACATTATTTATTAATCACAATATTCCTGCCTCCTAGACCTTGTAAGGAGCAGCATGGAGGGGTGGAAATTGCTGTGGATTTCTCCTACATACACAAAGAGACAAAAAGGGGGAAGAGATTGCAAGGGAGCATTTAGACCCTAACAGGTCCCACCTAGAAAGCCCAACCAGACACACACAGGTGACAGCAGTTTGAAGCAATACATAACATATCTGGTCCACACAAGGATTGAAAACAGAGACAGGGGTTGAAAATCTGGCTTCCTTTGCTGTTTTGTTTTTATGAAGTACCTTATACAGGTGCCTACTCCTACATGAAATGGGTTCTGCTCCACAAAAGATCTTCCTTCTGGTAACTTCTGACTTCCTTAGGTTGCACCTACAGAACATGCAGGTTCAGACACACCTGTAAGGGATGCTTCTCTCTCAATTTCCATAGCAGACACAGGAGAAATAAGTTACTGCCTTGTTTGCTCTTCTGATTTAGTGATAGTTTTATTTGTAATCATTCCCAGCCATCCGCCACCTGCACACCCACCCACACGTACATATCCAATTTGTGGTTCTTCTCCCGATTTTGTCAATTCACAAGATCAACTTGCTCTGCATATACTCTCTGCCCCAGTGCTTATCAACAAATAGATTCAAAAGACAAAATAAAGTTCAAATTACTTGCTAACAAAATCCTCCAGAAGAACAGCCATACATTAGCATGCAAAAGGAGAAGCCTGGGTTGTAAAAGTGAACTGACATTCCCAGCAGCAGCAACTAAGAGTTAATGGAGGACACCCGGCTTTCATTTCCTCTATTGCATCCAAGAAAACTCAGAAGATTACTATAACCCAGTATAATTGAGCATTCCACTAAACAGCACCACAAAGAAGTTATTTCGGCAAGGATTGTATTTGTCCTAAGTAACCTTTATGATAAGCTGAAAGTTGATACAGCCAGACCAAATGAATTTTCAGATTTAGCCCGAATCCTTAGGTTTGCGCTTGGGAGGGTGGAAAGAACCAGCCACCGAGCATCAATCGGAGAACTAGCCCCCTCCTCTGCTTAAAAAAAAAATAGTCAGCTACGGCAAGACGGTGCTGAGCCTACACACGGGAGCCGGCAAAGCGCTGGGCTGCGTCTGCATATCCGCGGGGTGCCCTGGGCTCCTTCGTGGCGGAGCTGGCGACAGCTCCTTAGGGAACCGGGCGCTGGGACGGAGGGAGCATCCCTGCGGAGCCCGCACTCTTCTCTTTCAAGGGAGACGAGTGTTCGGGAAGCCAAACTCCCTCACCAGCAGAGAAACACATGCACAACCCACCCCGCACCTCCCGAGGACCGGTCTCCCCACTGCCCCTGCTGTCATCAACGATCCCTCTCGCTCAAGTATCTCCCAGCATCTCCTAAATATCTTTCGCAGACCAGCCTGGAAGGGGAAAGGGAGGGGGGTCTGCATCTTTCCTAAAAAAAAAACACAACGAAAACCAGTCGCCTCAAATGGCTGCTCCTGCTTCAACACCCATCACACAAGCAGGGAACTTGCCGGGGGTGGCGAAGGGAAGGGGGCGCAGGCGGGGGAGGGAGAAAGAACCGCAAACTT
>VWZF01004809.1:383562-557415 GCA_013396755.1 Sclerurus mexicanus
CCCTGGAGGGGAGAGGCAATGACCCAGTCGGAAAAAAAAAATAATAAAAAAAAATACGGATCCGGCAAATAAATGGGCACGCAGAGGCAGCTCCTGCCAAGCTTGCAGCTTCGGTTCGATTGTGTATTCCTCTGGCAGCGCCGCGGAGGCAGGCTACCGCGCACAAAGTAAGGCGCCTCCCACCAAAGCCTAATGGTGGTTTCTTAATGCGCACAAGATAAATAAATGATCCAGGCAAACCCCTCGGGAGGGTGTATGCTACGGCAAGCGGAGCCTCGGAAAGAAAGGAAAGGAGGGAAAAAGGCAAGAGAAGAAAAAGAAAAGAGAAAGGGGCGGAGGTGTGGGCGAAGCGCCTGAACCCATCCTGTGGTAGCAATCCAATGGGCAGGTGCTGCATGGCAGAAAAAGGCATGTGTGCAGGGGGGAGGTGGAGACACCTTCCGAGAGGGATCCCAGCAAATCCCACGCAAAGGGCAGGGCTCAGGACAGGATATGTTCTCCGATCCTGATGCTATCCGACAACTAACAGTGGGCAACATTTTACTGCTGTTGTTTCTAAAGGGACTTGCTTAAGAAAAACACATCAGATACCTGCAACAAAAAGACAGGTGGGCAGCCAGGGCAACTGATGGCACAGCCAGATACAGAGGTTGCAGCTCTCCAGACGTTGCCACACAAGTTTTGATATTGAAACTACTCTGGCTTACTTGGTCTACTCCGAAATTGAACTCTCAAGTTCAGTGCAGTCAACAGTGTGTGCTTTCCATTCACTTTGTGGACAAACATTGCAATAACTAGGATGGTCACTGAAGGGTTAACAGCAGTCTACCAAAGGTGGCCTAATCACCATTTTCAAAATTTTAGGAAATGCGCCATAGAATTATATATGTACAGATGTTTTTAACGCTTTCTTCTGACCTGTTACCTTATTGGTGTCATTTTCTGGTATTGATACATAAATATAATTTCCTTAGTCGTATTTAAAAGCGTATTAATATTTGTACAGAATAATTGAACAGAAGACTTGAAAACAAACTGTGAAACACTTTTTTTCTGTATATAAAGAGACAAATATTGCAACTGAAATGTATCTGCTTGATTTTTTTTTCTAGAATTAATGTATCAGTATTATATTTTAGACATCTAGACTAATAATGACTAGACATTACATTATTGTAACTCCAAGCACTCCATCTGGAGTTTGATGGCTTCTCTAAGATAGTTCTATGCTAACATCCATCAGAAAAATCTGTGGAAGTGGCTCATCACATAAGGGTACTATTTAAACTCCTCAAAAGCCTCCCACTTTGTCATTGAAAAACATGAATATATGGGTATAAGAAAATGAGAAAGATGTCTTGGTGATTCAGGGAGGCTTTGTCACTGATTTTATAGAACCCAGGATTTCTCATGGAAGTACAGAACTGGGTGCTTTCAGTCTTGAGTACCTGTCCTACACAGTCCTCACCTTCCTTGCAAATTTGGAATGCCTTTATCTGCTCTAGGCTTTGTGTTTCCTGTATTAATGTCCCTTAGCTCCTGCCTCTTCCATAAACCATATTGCTGTTTACTAAGCTCAATATGAATCATTCTTTGTATTCATCCTCAAGTAATTTGTACATGCTTCTTGGAAGAGCAAAATGTTTAACAACCCTCACAAGACAGAGAGCTTTTATTTTTCTCACGACTATGTCCTGAACTCTTTCAATGTTTCATCTGTCTCAACTGCATTTCTTCCCCCCACTAAGATTTTCAAACTGTCAGCTCCTAAATTTTGTAATGGTTCTAATGGAAGACATCAGGATGTGATACCATTAGGATGACTGAAGTGTAGCCATCTCATCGATTAATATTGAAGGACTTCCTGTATTATGAGTAAAGATTTTCAGGCTTCTTTTCTTACAATTTCCCATTCTTATCATTCAGGGCTGACAAACTAGTCTTGAAATTGATTGTGGAAGGCTTTCAATGTGCCTTACTTAAGCAAATTACTTAAAAACAGGTATTACCCTGAGAAGTTAATGAGGACCTTACGATTGACTATTAGCCTTTTGAAGGTTCTTCAGTCTGAAAATATGAAACGACCTGGATCTTGATACAGCAAGCTTCCCTTAAACCCACAGTAAATGCAAATGTATTTCAAAGATGTCCTTCAGTTTAAAAAAAAAAAAAGCCATTCATCTAGACAGACACCTAAATGCAGGCAATATATGAAAATGTCTTCCTGTAATAACTTAGTCATGAGTTAAAATGTTATGATGTTTACAAAAACACAGTCTCTGAATGCTTTTAGATTATTTCTCTGTCCTTAAAAATTAATATTCAAATCATAATCAGTTTCTCAAATCAGCCCACTCTTGTTAAACTGAATCTGTTCAGTGCATTAATTCTAATTTACGTAGGTATTTGGTAAATCTCACTTGCATTTCTTCCTACTCATTTTGTATCATAGCCCAGTGTTTTTACTTTTTCTGGAAATATGTTTATCACGATCAGAAAACAATACATAATCTTTTTTTTTTTGACTTCTCATCATAGTATGCAAAGAAATCCTTAGTTTCTCCTGCGAGGCATCTGTGACTGGGATGTATAAAAATTATTTAGCTATGGGGGAGTCAGAAGTCATGTTTTCTTAAGCCTTGGATTGACACACTCAAAACCGTTCTACCATATTGCATTTATCACTTTGTTTGTCACAGGGGGTTACATTCTGGCTGTGCAGTAGCTATGTCACAGTTGCAAGGATGCTCTTCCTGGTTGGCTTCACGCATGCCTCCAAATAGCAAAACCACCTACAGCCATCAATTCAAATAATGCAATGTAGTAAGTGAGTCAAGCAAGTTAGATTTTGTTTAACTGTTATCCTAGAATCCAAGAAACCTCATGATAACTATCCTGAGAACAGCCAACAAAAGAAACAGAAACTCAGATTTGGAAAATAAGACCCTTTTGAAACCACGTCCATTTCAGCACCAAAACATTACGCCTGTGGGATGCCTATACCCCAATCACACCCACTTAGAAGCCTTTTTTTCCTCCCCAACTCTACAAAGTACTTGAAGACATTCTTTCATTCACGTACATATTGTTTGAAGCTAAGAGCAACAAAACCTCAACAATTACTTTGCTTTATGGTGTGATCAGCTGCTGAGACCATAAACAGTCTCTCAAAACTGTGAGTTGCTCCAACACCCACCTTACCTTCTGTGTTCTGGTACTTCAGCAATTGGGTGTGGCAAACAGAATTTCCTGAACAAAGGATGCTAGAATTTGGGCTGTTTATATAAATAGGTGTTATGCTGTTTCCCAAACTAGGAATTTGAATATTCTTAACTTAATTCTTCCTCTCAGCTTTCATCCCCTGCTCAGCTACAACATATGCATCTCTAATGGTCTGCTCACAGTCGGGGAAAACCTTGCTTTTTGTCTGAGGTCAGCATGTAACTGCTCTTTCTTCCATGTGAAACACATAAATAGCATTCCACTGATCCCATTAACGAGTGCTCAGAACTAAAGTACTCTTTCCCACTCTGACTGCTAAAACAGCTATTTTATAAGACAAGCAGATTAAACTTTATTCGGCTAACACATTGTCAAGAGACTTGGGCTATATACCTGTGCCTGATGTAGCACCCAAAGTATTCCCCTTGTGTTTTTACATCGGATGCTCTGAATACTCCTGGTGCCCAGGAGGAACAGCACAAGGTGCAACAAGCGAGAAATCCACTGCAGAGTTCAAAAGCACGGCAGCCATTTGGGACATTAGCAAGCTGCCAGTTAGCATTATGTCAGTCAGTCTCAGACAGGTGTAAGATGAGTGACAATTAATTTTGGGTTAAGGAGAAGAGTCTACTCTCTTTCACTGCAATATAAACTGAATAACAATCCCGTGGCTAAATTAATTGCATAAAATATGCCTGTCCTTTCACATGGCGCAAGTGTGCTGATTCCTCCTCAACAGTCAGCAGCCCTCAGTTACTCCAATCATGTGTAGCCCATTTGCAAATGCCAGGGCTGCCACTAAATAGTTAGAATGACACTTGAATGTATACCAGTGAATATATTCAAATATTTATCTTTGCATTGCTTATAATGGTGAAAATAAATATGGCATGATATTAACGAAATATCCCGTACCCCAAATCCTACAAAACATGTTTCAGTCAGGAAATATTAGTAAGCTGAATACTTTCCTTGAAGGAATTTTTTACTATATATCTGAAACCCTAAAAGCCTGACTCCCTTTTTATCAAACCAAATTTTCAATATTCTCTACTTTTAGCTGACTGTAAATTCTAAGGATTTCAGTGGGATAAATTCTGTTTGGCAAGATCTTTTAAAATTATTTTTTAATTCTGAGTTTACTGATACTATATCAGTCTCTTAAGAACACAATAGTGATTTCATACCAAGAAATATAGTGATTAGTCTTAACAATACCCTTGTGACATACTGAAGCCACTGCAACATCACAGCAATGAATATATTACTCTTCAAGCCTTTGTAACCCCTGAGATTTTTCTCAAGAACATAAATTTAGGATACCAGAAGAAGAAACATTTGAAAGCAAACAGAAATGCCATCAAAATGGGTTGCTCCAAAGCGTGAGGAAATCAGCAGAAATCTCCCAGTACATTGTACACTAACTTGGACTAAGCCCTAAAAGAAATTCATATCTTTCCAAGATTTATGGCAAAATTATGACAACAGCAAGTGAGGAATCCTGTGAAGCATTCAGTCATCAACAGACAAGAAAGTTAAAATTATTTACTATTATGACTCACTTCCAAAGTTTTTCCTGAAAATCTACACTTTTTCCATCCCAGTAAGGACGTCTGATCCCACTTAGGCAAAAAGGGAATTTTTACTGTATTTCAGACTTTAGGATATTTCCTTTTTCAGTTCAAAATGGTTTGCTCTTCTATGTAACTTCTGCCCAGTGCAGAGAACACTGCTGCTAAGTGTTGTTTGGTGGATATTGTTACGTGCCATGAAGCTAGATATATTTTGGAAAAACTCACACTTTCAGCAGTCTGCCACAAGGAATAATGAATACAGATTTAAATACCTTTAGTTCTGCTGTCCATTGTAAGAGCTTTTGTCTTTGCAGAGAGAAAATACTGTGTTTCTGCATTGATTTCAATATGCTACCAAAGGGGCAAAGAGTGGAAGTTATCAACAATTAAAAGGTACCTGAGAAAAAGGAGGGTGTGTGTCTGGGTCCTCCTCTGTCCAGTGGCCCCAAGGACAGGCAGGGATCTGTGCCAGCCGCCTCCAGGTGATGGCTGCTCCAGCAGTAGCTCTACTGCAGAGCCACAATCCTGAGAACTCCTCCATTTAACAGCTCTGAGTGTCCAACATATTCTGTCTGAGTTTCCTCTGGAAATTAATCCAAAATAACAGCTACTGTCAAATTTAGGAACAGCATGAGGCATCCAGATACTCAATTAGTTTTGACTATTTCAGTTTCAGGGTAAATCTCTTTTTAAACTGCTAAATCTGCAAGGGTAACAGCACAGGGCAACTAGTGCACCTCCAGATGACTTTTAACTAAGCCTTAAATCATTGCCTCCTTTAAAATTACAATTATTTATTAATACTGATTTTTTTTCACTCTTGATTATGTCTGATGGTAAATAAAAATACCTTCTGTCAGTGTCTCTGAACAAACAGTACATTCATCATAGCTGTTACATAAAAAGAATACACTTTATATTTAAATAAATTTCAATTATTTTGTAAAGCTATTACAGTGATCAAAGACAAAGCAGGGCTATAGAAGCACTGTGTTGGAGGCAGGAATAAAATAGGAATGGGAAAAGTAGAACCTAAAATAAATTTAACACTCTCATGAAGTCCAAAGTTAATAGGGAGGATAAATTCATTCAAACTTCCTCACTGGTCCCAGCAGGTAAAGTACATTCAAAAGCACTGGCTTCTTTGCCAAAAATTACCAAATAAATTGCTGATCAAGCCAAATATTCCTTCTGATTTTAACACGTAGAAAAACAGTGACAATAGAAACTGCTAAGATCAATAGATTTAGTGGAGGTTCTAGAAAAATGAAGTTAGAACTAGCATTTTCTTCATGGTATTAGCATTCATTCAGAAATTTATTTTAACCAGAATGTTTTATTGTAGCACAGACAAGATGCCAAGATTGAATCTGCCCATTAAGCTATGGATTTGCTTTTAAGTCTTGGATAAATTCTTTTATCACAATTTCCTTACATTCCGAACAGTGTTCCCTTACTACTTTGTTGTTGCGAGTTCCTTGATTTCATTTTGGTGAAGCTCTTTAATGGTGCTTTTCATAACTGTATTATCAGGGTTTTGTTTGGGCTGGTTTTAGGAGTTACTCCTGGTCATACTCAGCTTGTGTGAGTTCAGCCTGAAACAGCTTGTTGTATTTGAAATGTCAAAATCAGCCAATGACTTTCAAACTTGTATGTAGCAAGTTTGGAAACTCATGTTTTTAACCTTGATTTTTTCAAAGGTAGCAGTGTGGAACAATGTTGACCCAACACTTTCCCTGCTCTAACAGGCTGTTTCTCCTATAGCTGACAGGATCTGGTCCCAGATGTTCTAGGCCGGATTTCCATTCCCCAATGTGTAAGTTAAGCAACATTTAGTCCTGATATGACCCAATTGGTATCAAATGTAAGGCAATTGCCTGGGAAAATTGTATTTTGAATGTCAGACTCCTACAGCTTAGGAGGTGCAGCAGCTTAGCAGGTACCTCTTCAAATGTCCCTGAATGTCCAGAACAACAACCGGTAGAACAAGCCCAGGGGAGCAATCTCTTTATGGTTCCACATAAAACAAAGGGAGTTCATTCTATCAAACTTCATGGAAATAAATTTGTGGCATCCATCCATACAGTCGTATTTGAATGACCCTTTCAAGTAGAAAAAGCCCACAGGATCTCATAATTCTCATAGCTTAATCAGGAGGAGAAGCTGGATCTTTAATCTTTAAAGCTTTGAGATATCCATGAAATCATTCAAATTTTCCAAGCATTTCAACTCTTCGTGAATTCAACTATGAAGAAAAAACATGTTTTTTTTCCTTCAACACAGGGAGTCAGGGAAAACTTTTTTCTTAGTGCCCCTATGTAACTCTAAGGAACTTTAACAGCAAATGGAGAAACACTAGAGTGGGACAATAAGAAGTAAAACAATGCTTAGAGCAAGACAGCTGATGAATAAATATTTCCAGAGAACAATATGTAGAAAGTTAATTGATCTGTATTTAAATCTGTGATTATAAAAAGGGAAAAAAATGAAGAATGTACTCTGAAAATTTTAGGATTTTGAAACCTATGGAGTTATCAAGAGCTCACCCAAGTTTCAACCTCAGACTTTTAAAAATACATGAATTTTTTGCCAATGTATAAGTCTATGCTTCCAGTTACTACCGCTGTAGTTTTTAACATTTATTGGTCCAATGGAGAACTAGAGATGAAATAAGAGATCTAAAATCCCAGTAATTCTGAATCATAGCACTCTATTTCTTTGTGTGCACCATGACTACATTGATGTGCAACCTTTGTCATGGTGGTTATTCTCTACTCAATAGCTCAATAATCAGGGATTTAATATTTAATAATCAATATTACTCCTATAACAATATACCTTGCATTCTCTGATGTTTTAATAATGGTAAGCATGACAAACAATGAAATATAAGGTTTACTGAAAGAGTTGATTTTGTTTTGTGTTTTTGTTGGATGTTTTTTGTGTTTTTTTTTACCAGATCAGCTGAGCTAGTTGGTTAAAGAAAACAAGCTTTCGGTCACACAGGGCTTTATTTTAAACTCTTTGTTTCCCTAGAAAATTATAATGTCACCATCAGATCTAAAAGGAGAGTGGCAAAGCTTTTATAAATATGTATTTACGTATATAACTGTAGACATCTATATGTGTTTAAATGTAGCCATATATTTGAGAAGTAAGATGTTAAAGCTGTGGACTGACGAGAACACATCCCCTGGCTGTGGAACAAAGCTCCATGACTTTGTCCCGATTGGTACCAAAGCAGACACCACTCAGCTGCTAAGCAGATTCACACAGCTCAGTTTTGCATACAACTACACACGTGCTTCCTGGTTTTAGAAGAAATGTAGTACAGAGCCACTTTATTGAATCATATTTTAAGAATCAAATCACACATCCAGGACCCACCAGGAGATTCTGGCAGTTAGCAATTGAAGCACATCTCTCACCATCAGTGGAATGCATGGAGGACTCCCTAAACAAGACAGCTATGAAATGGGGGTTTTGAGAACAAAATCACATAAGCTCCCAAACACAAAGCAGGACCAGAATTTATGTATGTATTTTCTGTGCTAAATGAAGATTTTTATTTAGAATGGCTGTCATCAAAAGTTAAGTGGCTAGACTTCATACATTTTTCAGCTCTTTATTTGTTCTACACAGCCATTCACATTTCCCTTCAACTATTTTGGGAAACTGAACCTGTTTTAAGGAGAAACCTCTCCAATCAGTCAATCTCTCTATAATCAGAGAATCAAGCTCAGCAGAATGGTAAATCTGTACTCAGAGGTCAACAATTAAGATTTCAAAATGTGTAGCTCCCTGATCATCCAAGCCTGTGGTCTGGAAATCATGAGTGTCCCCAAGGTCTCTTCATAAACTGCTCTCTACTGCTATTTCTTCAATTCCTATATTTCTATACTAGAATATAGTACAAAATAACAATATCCGCAATGCAGCAAAACATTGTTCAAAACAGAGTGTTTTGAATTTTCATGTTCATTGTTTGTTTGGACAATGTATATAAATGTATATAAAGTATCTGTGTCAAAAATGCTGCAGATCATCTGCTTCCATTAAAATCACCAGTAATTGCATGAATTCTGTATAAACCTAACTTTCACAAATTTAGATGCCTGAAAGAAAGATTTAACTGAATTTCTGTAGTTTTAAAACTCAAGATGTTTCCACTGCACTCTTGAGGATATGCCCTAGAACTAGGTGTTCTAAACAGAGCCCTCAAATTTAGCCTCCATTTCTCAGCCCTGCTGTGCAACAAGCCAAGCTGTACTCACATCTACAAGAAACCTTCCTCTAGCAGCTTGTGACAAACAGATTTTCAATAGAAAATTGCCCCTAAAATATAAATATGCTGTATATATACATTCAAAAGCATACATAGGCATGTATACAAGGGACAGAAAATCTCTAGCCTTTGGTCTCAGAAAACCTATTGCATCTCATGAACACAGGGATGTCCTAGTTGTTGTAAATCTGTCCTTCAGAGTCACTATCTTCATTCACTGGTTTTGCACAAACTGCCCTTAAATACTGAGCTGTTTTTCTATTCTGTAATGAGGAAGCTTTTAATGATTAAACATCCTTTGGATAAAGCAGGGATACAATTTTAATTACTTCCCCAGTAAAGGTCTCACCATTAATTCTCAGGAGGTAATGTACAGAAGGGTGCCTTGCCTCTGGTCCTTTCTTCATCTCCTACTTGTTCATGCTAAAAGCTTCTTTTGATTGAGTTAGAAAAAATCAAGCAGGCAAACATGTACCTATAGCTACACACAGTCTGACTTCCTCCACAGCACACTGCTTACACACAAGTGAGATAAAAATTACTGCTAAGATGAAAAGCACTTTTCATCTTAAGACACCATTTCCTATCACATAAAACTTTCTAAAAATATGTTACTTTTGAGATATATGCAATTTCAACGCTAGCAATGCCAGCTAAAGTGGAAACTTTGAAGGAAATGTTAAGCTCAATCAGTACAATCATTAAAGTTATGCAAATGGAAAAACACATTCCTTCCTTTTAAACATCACTACATTTCAGTTACAATCTTAAGATTTGAGAAGTGAGGATGGCATATAAATGTCAAAAACTTGACAGAATCATAGGGTGAAATCCAGTCCCAGCTGTGGTCAATAGCAGAGCTTCTCTGCATTTCAACAGGAACATGATTTTCTTACAATCTTCACAGAGCAACTGAGAACTGGCTCAAGTTTAAACATGAAACTTGCCTGTAGGAGCAGACAGCAAATTTTCACTGCATACTACAGCTCAGAAAGTTCTGAAGCAAAATGTATGAAACCAAAACAGTGATATAGTAAGACAGACTTGTACCGCCCATCATATCATGTCATTGTTATTACATATTGACAGTACTCACTGTCTTGTGGAAAGAATCCATGACAAATGTCACGTTCCTTGTCATGAGCCCATCCATGGTGGTGCAGCACTGTCCTGCACAAGGCAAGGTTTATCTCTGAGCCCGATGCTGTTCAGCAGCCATCATTATCTACCCATTTCAAATATATGAAGAATAAGTTGTATAAACAGTGAGGAAACTGTTCAGGAAATATTCAGGATATGTGGCGTAAGACACTCCCATAAAGCCAGCAGAGGTGTTCCCTGCCTAACCAGAGTACTTCTTTGAGTGATGCCACAGGAGTTTACCTACCTATGACATTTCATGCCTTTACATACTGAGTCAAAAACATTTTTTATTAGAAATTATTTTCTTCATTAAAATCCAGTAAGATAAGGAGATTCACCATTTGATAAAATATATCCCTCTTGTCCTATCATCTTTCCTATTACAATAAGATTTTGAGTTTGGCAGTCACTGTCTCTATTTTTAAATACCTGCACAAACAGACAAACCCAGCCAAAAAAAAAATCTTTTGAACTAATTCTAAACAAGAAAATTCTAAGAACGTATTTCTGAAATCATTGTTCAAAAATGCAACCTATGGCAGTGCAGTAATTTAGACTCACATTTCATACTGAGTCTATTGAATAAAAGAGAAATTTCTTATGAATATAGACCATTCTGTGTTCTTATTATCAAACTTCTATGAAGTTCGCAGTTTAGTTAATAGATAAAAGTCAGAGTTACTCTAAGAGCCAAATGTTGACATGCCCAAGTGGCCGTGCTTACTATTTTTATGAAATAACAAGAAACTTAGAATGCTCAGTTTTAAATGTAAAGTCCTCTTCTGTCCAAGAAGCTTGAGAAACATTCAGAAGATGGCCAAGGTACCTGGGAACCAAAACCAACCACAGAGATAGCAGGAAAAAAAGGAAAACAAAACAAAACCCCCAAACAAAAACAAAAAACCACCCAACAAAACAGTAAAACTAGGAGCAGAAGGAATTACAATCTCTGAAGCTATGAAGGTCAGTTTTTATATTCAAATAATGTATAATATACTAAGGTTAAAAGAGCTGGCATTTTTATTCTGTTTTTCTTTCAAGTTCAGAATCACCAGCAAAGAAAATTGCTCTAATTGCAATGCTTTGCATACAAATAGTGATTACAGCTTAGTGGATCATTAGGACACAACACCACACAACTTATTAGATCAAATTGAGTGAAATTTTTTAAATGTAGATAAAGCAGGTTAAGTTCTCCTGGAATATCTAAATATTTATCACCAAGTAATTATGGGTGTCAAACTGCCAGGCACATTATGTGATCCCTGATTCAGAACTATGAAATAATCATAGGAAAAAGCAGTCACAATGTAGGAGAACAATAAAAAACAGGAGCAGCAAAATCAATTTTAATTAGTTCCCAAAAAAATGAATATGTAGAGACCAAAAACCCTTCTCCAATATATTAATATAGTTTATTTTTTGCTTGGTTAGCTTTATGGAATTCGTCAGAGGGCTGCTGAGTGACTAAAATGGTGCACATGAAAGCAGTGAGATAGTGAATTGCATACATAAATATTTCTACATTTCCAGATTTTTAAATTTTTTTTCTAACATGTTCTCTCATAGAGTTAAATACAACTATCTAGAGGACAGCACAGCTCTCTAAAGCTGTGCATTCAGAATGAAGTATCTCAACATACTATTTACGGCCAAATCAAAATTGCCCATAAGAAAACAAAATTGGCTACTAGATATTGTAATTTTTTAAATTTTAGTTTGATTCTACTTAAAATGGATAGTATTTTACAGAAAATTAGTATCGTAGCAGAAATTGGCCGAGTTCTCACCCATTATTTAAATCTAAGCACCATTTTCGTAAGACTAAATTACAGTGTGTTTCTTGAGGAGCAGATCACAAATCTGGCTAGTGGCAGAGATTTTAATATGCGTGCTTGTTGTGTTTACTCTTAAGTTTAAATTTCTGGGTTTTAATAAAAAATTATATATATTTTATGCCAATGACAGGATAATGGATTAGGTCAGGCACAATCAGTCTATATATGAGCGGGTGAGACAATGAGACAAGTGATCTCTTCCACCACTTCTGCATTTCTTGTATGCTGTAAAGCACTTTCTATAGTCTTACATATTTTCTATCCTGCAAAGCAGTTTCTTTAGTCTTAAATATTTTCTAGCTCATAGACTACCATTATTAT
Source organism: Sclerurus mexicanus (assembly GCA_013396755.1). Classification (NCBI taxonomy): domain Eukaryota; kingdom Metazoa; phylum Chordata; class Aves; order Passeriformes; family Furnariidae; genus Sclerurus; species Sclerurus mexicanus. Next base: position 395,946 of record VWZF01004809.1, read on the forward strand.
TTACACTGCTTTGTTCATATACCTTTATCTTCATTTACTAATAATTCCTGACAGTGGTAAAAGGCTCCAGGGTATTAACACTTGAATAGCTTTAAGGGAGATGCAGCTATAAAGTACCTTAAATACTTCGCAGTAGTCATAACTTTCTTGGCAAGCTCTGTTTCACTACAGAGCTGCTGCTTGAATACTCATGATTCACTCATACTACATGTCTAGCTCAAGGCAAGTAAGTCTGCAAAATTAGCATTTTGCTATCTGTACAACTGGTAGAAAACTCAGGTTTCCAACAGCATTGTAGAATGCACACTGTGTTTTAAGGAAAAGTGGAAGTTTATGGAACTAGTGAATTTTGCCATGGGTAATGGATTTAAAAAAACCCAAAACTGTAACATTCTCTCACCATCTGGTATATAAAGTGGTATTTCTTTCCTATAAAATGATGGTGTTGTAACTGTAATATTTAGTCGACCAAGGCTCAGCCTTCAATGGGTGCTGATTTCAATCAGTATTTCTGCAGTGTTTGTATGACATACTAACCTTAAAAGCAGTATTGTTGACAAATACATCAGTTGTACTCTGAGGAATGCTACTAAACCAGAAGACAAATGAAACTGTGACATTTTGAGGACAAAAATAAATTTTATGATGAGTAATTTTTAAAATATTACCTCATTGGTTTATTAAAAAAGTGAATTTGTAGATTAATGAGGATTTTAGCAATCCTCTGTACAGACGACATGGAACTCGCCCTCATCAAAGGTCACAGGTGTGCTATTAATATGTCCACAGAATATGATGTGAATATGTCCATACAGCTCAGCTATAGCTACAGCACACCAAGGACCCCTCAGGTCAGCAGAGGGAGGTTCCACAGAGGACTAGCAATCATTAGAAAACAAAAATTAAATTAAGGCATCCCAATCGTAGAAGAATACTCTGAAAGACAGTAGCTGATATTCCAAAATTGACCTCTTGGCTTGCACAGGAGAAAGATGCTTTAAAATAAAAAGGTATAGGTAGGACAAGAAGTTGATGACAGGGTTTTTTTGAGATTCCTATTCGTTTATAATTTGCTTTTTGACACTATGTTGCTAAATTTATGATTAATGACATTTTTCTTTTTTTTTTTTTTTTTAAACCTCATGCTGTAAAACCTTCAATGATGGTGATAAATGAGAGCCCTGTTTCTTTAGGAAACAACAAATAATAGGACTGGAGAAACTCTTTTTTTTCTACAACGTAATGTGAGTTTGGAAAATCTAGATGAGGTGCGCTTCCTACTAAAATGCAAAGTCACTCTGGTAATTGGTAGCATCAAGTGCCAGGACACAGAAGAGACAGTCCTAGTACATATTACTTAAGGAGCTGCAGGTGGACTTCACATCAGAAAATCCTGTCACAGACATATACGGTATTACTGCAGTGCTGTTTGTAGAATAATTCCAAGGCTGGGCAGTGACTAGAATGTAACATGGAAACAGTTTTCTTGATTTCATTGTAATTGGTCCCAGGCTTAGAATTAAATTCAAGCTTATGTACTTAATTTACCTAATTGCCTTGCTGTATGAGGTCTCTGCACTTAAATTGTTAACATATCATCCTGACAGGCTGTAAACTATAGCTTTATATCAGCGAATAAATGTAAAAGTATTGATGTACAGTCTGCCACTGTGGAACACTGCGTAATTTACACATCCATTATGCAGCCACAAACACATAGATCCATATCACCCTGAGCAGCTGTATCCAAGCTGTCTAGATTTTAGCCATCACTATCCATTTATTCTTAAATCGCTTGTGCTAGCATTGTTTTAACACACTAAGAAGACATGTTTGACAGAGCAATCCTAAAAGTCATCTAACTGTACATCATATGTGCCTTCTGTATAGCAAGACAAAATTATCTTTCTGCATGCAAACTTTTGTCCTCACAGACAAGTAGAATTTTGCCTTGTAGTTCTAATCACAGTGCCAAAGTTAAATGCTGTTGTAATAATCTGGAAAACATTGCTATCCTACTCACCTAGGCAGAGCTTTCAATGCTCCCACAGAATCAGGGGTAAGGCCTCCCTGCCCTGAGGGAAACAGCTCATGAGCCTTCCAACCAATACAGCTCTAACACAAAAAGCTCAAACATGAGCTTGGGGCAGAGCCATCTGTTCAGCCCATTAGCAGTTGTTGGAGTTTTAGGTCTGCACAGACATAGACCAAAATACAGAGGAGATATGGAATGTGTGGTTTCAGGAGTGTGTCATTATGTGTGGCTTCATCCCACATTCTGCACAGCCGCAGCTAATGGAGTTTCCCTGTTTGACTCTTCAGGGAGGTGGGCATTTTCAAGAGGTGAAGCCAAGTCCCGTTGTGCTGTTAGTGTGCAGGTCGTGTCAGAGTGCTATGAAATGCAAAGATAACTTTTCTTCCAGGTTTTGCAGTATGCCCATCAGATCTGTAATGTACATTGCCAACACATTTTCATAGTGTCAAATACCTGTCTGGCAGGTTGCATCTAAACACCGAAGGCATTTGTTTGGCAGAGACTCAGACCCTTCAGAAGACATTTACTGTTTTCCTTCTCTTTCCTTCTCTTTCCCTCTCTTTTCCCCTTTCCCTTTCCATATTTTTTGTTTCATTGGCTAGTTTTTAAGTGCCTGGTCTGCAGGATGTGCTACAGAACACTAATTGCTTTCTAGAACACTTGGTGGATTCATTCCAACCAAGAATCGTTTGTTTAACCATTTTGCAATAGATGGTACAAATGTAAAATTGTCTGTTGCTATTTGATCTATAAGCTTTGAGCTGATCATTGTGTGTGTCTGGAACTGCACATTCCTAAGATGTTCCACTCAGAATTAACCTTCTTCTCTCTCCAGTGTCACTCCTACTCCTATTAAGGCTTTTAACAGAGAGTGTAAAATTCAACAAGTGACCTTCTAATCTCAGACAATGAAGAAACAAAAAAGATAACCTGAAAAAAACATTCTTTGTCCTGAAGAAAATGAAAGTTTCAGCTACTCTGAATTAAAATTTGAAAGTAAATGTGATCCTAAAGGAGGACTTTTATGCTATTTTAAATACAGTATAATTTCATTCTTTGGCAAGGCCCTTTAATTCCAAGACTGCTAATAGTTTCCTTGCAGTGGCTCTGCATCACTCACTTCCTAGCTTTTAACTTGAGATTTTCTGTCTTCAGGCAACTTTATTCACATGATTAAGACCAACACACGAGCCAACCCAAGGCTTGGTGTCCTCTACTTAACGCACTGAAAGAAATATTGCAAAATTCAGTTTCAAGTTCAGTTCTCTGATAGCTTCCACATTTTTTATGTGAAAGCTCTTGATGTCCCTGAGGCCTCGCTGCATAACCAAAAGAGCAAGTGTCTTCGCTGCTCTTGGCCTGTATCACCAGCAGTGTGGCCAGCAGGACCGGGTCAGTGATGGTCCCCTTGGACCTGGCACTGGTGAGGCCGCACCTCAAAATCTGCGTTCAGCTTTGGGCTCCTCACTACGAGGACATGGAGGTGCTGAAGCATGTCCAGAGCAGGGTAATGAAGCTGGTGAAGGGTGTGGATACAAGTCATATGAGGAATGGCTGAGGGAGCTGCTTAGCTTGGAGAAAGGGAGGCTTGAAGGGGACTGAATCCCCCAAGTGTCCTACAGCTCCCTGAAGGGAGTTGAGCCAGGTGGGGATTGGCCTTTTCTCCCAGGTAACAAGTGACAGAACAAGAGAAAATGGCCTCAAGTGATGTTTAGATTGTTTAAGGGGGATGTCATTTATGTGGCTTCAGGGGACATACAGGGGATGTTTACATTGGACATTAGGAAAAATTTCTTCAGTGAAAGGGTGGACAGGCATTGCAACAGGCTGGCCAGGGAAGTGATGGAATCACTGTTGGTATTTGAAAGGCATAATTAAACGTGTAGATGTGAAAGCCTCAAGGTGATACGGTGTTGCACACAAACTTCTCCTGCACAATCAGTTGTCTAGCTCAGCTAGATCTTCAGACTTTTGACATGAATAATTATTGAGAGTTTATTTACTAGAACAGTATTAGAACCTTTAGTAAGACCCTGCTTTCTAGTCACTCTATGAATCAGAACAACATTACTGCAGTTAGTAAAATATGTTACTGCATTTAATAAGATTCTTGGACCCTTTCCCTCCCAATTTTATAGAAAATTAAGATTCATTCAGTGTTTTTTTTCTTTTTTCCCCTTTACACTTGCTGTGCTTCCTTTCAGGATTATAATAGATCTTGGCTGGGAGTTTGGGAACCTTTTAAATACTATTCTTGCTTTGTCATAGAAAGGACAGCAATAGACTAAATCCATGGGTAATTTTCTTTTTCAGAAGAATGAGGTATAAGACAGTGAATGTAATTTCAGTGTCATTTCAGCAGGGCAGGATTCAGCCTTAAATGTTCTTGTAGTCACTAATTTTTGCTTTGATGACATGATTATTATCTAAATGTAGGAGAAAGCGAGAGAGTTTTTGTACAATGTGGGTGTTTTCACCTGCTGTAAGAAAAAAGAAGCCCACAGCTTGAAACACATCAGAGTAACAATGATAATTAGGTATTGGCATATCATCCAAGAAAGAAAAATAAAGAGCTTGAAAAATGATACAGCTTAATAAAGGTTTAGTATCCTACAGCTACACTAAAAGTTCTCGAAATGTAAATTGTGAATGAAGAACACTTATGATTCTTAGAAGGGATAATCAATAAGAAACACAAGGAATAAGAACAAATTATCCCATGTAAGTCTGTGTAAGGAGTATGGTCACACTCTTTGAGTGCAGGTCTTTGAGCAGCCAGATAGCTTTTCACAAATACTCATTGCCGTATCCCTCATGGCCCCTTCCTGCAGAAGCTGTAACTGTTAATCTCACCTAATACATACGTGCAGGGACAGCACCTACCAGGAAATTTGCACCCAAGAGAAATGAGAGAATATTGTTTTCTGAAGCCATCTAAGACCCCAAAACTGTCGGGGCCAAATTTTTCATTGAAATAAGTCTGGTACTGTTCTAATTTTTTTACAAGCACTCTTTCATATGTTTTATAGCCAATGCTTCCAAAACATAATGCAACTGTGTTACTAATTATGATAAGAACCAGTAAAGCATTTCAGATAGATAAAATGCTGCTAAAATCTTAGGAGACTGTGGTAACCACAGGCATTTATATATTTGTTTTCTGAAAAGAACTGCCAATTCACCTGAAAGAAAAATCAGGGTACCCCAAATTGGAATCCACATATTCACAGGGAATTTGAAAAGATCAAGACAAAATTTAGAACAGTTTTTACTAGCTGAGACTGTCTTGTGCCTATTAGAGTCAACAATGATCACTCATGGGGTCAGCTGGAGCTAACAGAACTTAGATCAGACACACCAGCAGGCAGCAGACTTTTGTTTGTTCCTATTCTTAGAACCAGCTGCTCTGAGCTACCTCACTTGCAGCCACGTAGGTATTTTTGGAGGCTGGAATTTCTAGCCTTTTCATTTCTGTGTTCAAGTACAGCCTCCCAGAAAAGCTCGCCCTACAATTCTAATTGGACACAGTAGAAAATGTTAAGATTTGAGCATTTGTTTCAAATTGGAAGGCAACCAAATTTTTGAAAGCTTCCTTAAAATGGGATTGCTTTTTTCTACTCAGATTGAAATGCTGGATGACATGTGAAAGAGAAATATTGAATTGTACTCCCGAGCTCAATTTTTTATTCATTAGGTTCCCCCCCCCCCCTCACTTTTTGGCTTTTTCCCTTGTTCAACAAAAATGATTTCCAGATTAGGACATTATAGAAGCATATTTCATATATGGATAAAACTGCTCTCTGCTTCACTCATTTGATATTTCTCTGTATAAAGACACAGGGAGTCAGCCAAGCAGGAGTTCAATTTCTGCAGCTGAATTACGTTACAACAACACAGATGGAACTTTAGATGTAAAGCCATATTTTTAGCCAAAGCACAGTTGAAGCATGTCATCTGATGTAGTTAGAGACATAGAAAGACGTTTGCAGTAATACACATTTATCACTTTCAGTGAATGGCTGATAGACAGTATCCTGTGTACCCTCTCTTTCAGAAGTGCAATAGTTTAAAATAAACTTTTTTTTTCCTTTAACAGGAAAGAATGGAGTATTCTATTCCCATATGTGGCCTCATACTTGTGCTTCATTTGGCAAGCACTCAAACTATTCCTGCAGTTTTCCCTTTGTACCTGTGTACAAAAACTGATCTTCTCCTGGGCACCTGTGTAATTGCCCCAGGATGAAACATTCGGTCACTTCTGCCTGGGAATGCAGATATTCATTGGGAGAATTGTGAAATTCTACCTCCAGAGCACAGGTGTGAATTTCCATACATTTGCAACTGTCATAGGGAATGTTCAATGTTTTCATGGTAACCTGATCATTTCCAACAAGAAAATCCCCTCATTTCATGAAGGATTTAAGGTGGGATCAAAACCATTTACCTTTATCACTAAGTATTGCTGTGATGTTTCTCTGGTATGAGAGGTTTTATTTTTTCTGGGATATTACATATCTGAGCTTAAAAATCAGAAAAAATATTAAAGTAGGAATTTGATAGCACTGGAAGTATTCAGACTTTAAAAGAACTAAGAAAGGCAGGAGGTTTAGAGCAGTTCTCTGCACAAACACATATTCACAGTTCTCAGTTCCCAGGCTTTGATGTCCCATAGAGACACATCAGTGAGGTGCTGGACAAAACTTTCTGGAGGGGTAAATATACACCCCTCCAACAAGTTGGTCAAATGTATGTTAGGGCAGCAGTAGCCCCTTGTCAATGTAGATTGTCACTGGCTTTTTAAGATTAAAAAGCCATTGGAAGCATCTCTTCACCAAGTCCTTTCCCAATAAAGAACATTACTGTTACAGATCTGTGAAGAGTAAAGAAAAATCTGAAAAATCTAAAAAGTCTGTTAAATGTTGGAAGCTTTGAAGCCACTTCTTGAAAAATGCTGAATTTTGTATTGCTTTAGATTTCTAGTAAACAGGATGCAGGTCTTGGAAACAGGCAAGGGAGAATTATTCCTAGTAAAACAGACAAAGAGAGAATAAGCCAAGGCGGGAGCATGGGGAGGAACAGGCTTTTTCCTGGAAAGCCTGTTGCTGGTAGTAAGGAAAGAACTAAAGAAAAGATGCCATGAAACAGCCAAAGGACTGCTGCTTTTAACCTCAATGACAATGAGCAGCCATCACAAGTTAGTTGGTGTTTTCTGAGGTATTTAATATTTAAGGGGATGAAAATGTGAAGTTTCATACTTCATAGTAAGAAGTCTTCAAGAGTATTTTATAAACTGATAAAGCAAAGAAAGTCAGAAACAGCTCTTTGAAGGCTGTTTTTCTTGCCTTCCTCCCCAATGGGAAATAAGAAAAGGGCAGATAGCAGCCACACAAAACTAGCAAGTGTGGGTGGATGGTCATGATGCAAAATGTTAGATAGCCCAGCAATTTATTTAGCTCTGTTACATATCCCTGGCTACACCTTGAGTCCTCCCCAGAAAACACATTTAATTCACCTCATAAAAGCAAAAAAGGTAATTATTGAATAAATGATAGAGCCCCACCTACTGTTGTTTTACTGTATACATTTCTAGATACACAAACACATGTAATTCAAGTGTAATTCATTAGTGTATGCATGGGCATTTCTTTTACAGGAGCCCTAATTATGGATTGTAATCCCACAGTGTGTATGTTCTGCATACACACACAACTGCTTGTCCTGCAGTTAAAATCTAGAAATATAAGTGGATTTCTTTCCATCACTTTTGTGAGTCAGACTTTCCTGCTTAATATGAGCATACACACATACAAAAAACTCCCCAGGGAGAGATTAAAATTTTTCAAACAGGCTTCAAAATCTTTTGGTCAGCAGTTGACAGAACAAATACTCATTTCATTAGCAACACTAGTGTTTACAGTCACAGAGGTTCCATCACCCGTCACCATCCTTACCAGATTATCTGGCATGTGGTATTTTCCACCCAGACTCTCACTGCTCACGTGCATAGAGAGCAAAGTATCCCGGCAATGCGAACATCCTTTGAAGTGGCACAAGTTTTGTAGTGCAAATAGAAAAGTCTAAATGCAACATACATGAAAAATAAGATATGCATTATTCTAATTTTAAGTAAATGGAAGCACAGTACAATGGAAGTGAGTGAAGTTGCCATCCAGACAATTAAATTTTTGTCCTCACCAACACCTCCCCTGCTCATAAAGAATGCGACACAGAAGTGGCATGCACAAAGCTTTTAAAAATGCCTGTTTCAGTTGTCTCCTTGTAATTTCCTGTGGTTTTACTTTAGTTTCATGTGAACTAAAATTCCCATTCCAAAGGGAATTCTTTAAAGAACTTTTCTGAAATCCCAAATCCAAAGTGGGAGGTTTATTTTGAAAACACCACTATTTATTCTTGTTACCTGTAGTAATTTTAAATCAGCATCACATTTTGCAGGTAACGTCTTTCAAGTGCTACCAGTTACTGCAAGTTCACAGTTTAGTGCAATTTTAAAGTAGAACTGTGTCAAAACTACAAGGTAAAAAGACCTCATGCAAGCAAAGTGAATTGAAATAGCTAATAAAATGTGACAGCTGGAGAAAAGGAGTGATTTATTGAGATTGGCAACAAGCTTCAGAAACCTGTTGTTACCTGGCAGCAATTGTTCTGTTCTGTCAACTTAATAGGTGTTAAGCCAAAAAGGTGGAAGGAAACATCCGTATCATAAATACTTATAATTGTTTTCACAATTTCATGGTAGTGTTTTTACTTTTAAACAAAACTGTCCAAAATATGAACTCAGAGTGTTAATAAAGCTAAACAGAAATTAATTTTTTATTTATTATTGGGGTTTTACCTTCTTCAAATGACGTATAGTCATCTTTCTAGCCCGACCTTTTGCCCCTATTTTTTAACTGCAATATTTCCTGGCAACAGCTGATATGGTTTTACTTGCCCCTCCAAAGATACTATAGCATTTGAAACTGTTTGAGTAAAGGACATAGTACTAAATACTGTTTGTACTTACATACAGAGTATATAAAATATAGTAAACATTGATAACTCACAAATGAGAGAGGACACCTTGTTTTTTGTACTACAAAGCACTCTAACTTCAAAATATGTATTTTTTTAAATTAAAGACGTATTTAAGAAGAGACAAGTTGTTCCCTGAGTATTTGGAGCATATCCTTGAACAGCATGACATTATGCACAGACTAAAAGTCTACACATTTCTAAGTTCTTCTGTAGAAGTATATATTTTTTAAGGAAGAGTCAGACAATACATTTGAAGTTTGCTTGATACTAGGACAAGAGTGCATTAAACAGTCCATTTTTTCCCTCAGGGACACCACTGCAAAGATGTGGCAGCAAAAAATACTTTGCTAAATACAAGTGCCACAATCCAATGACAAATGAAACAGGAACCTGAAATGGTTACAAACAATTCTGGCAAGTAAATATCAACACAATTTATTGTTGTCCATAACAACAGGAAGCCAGATCGTATAGTCTGTGGACTTTCTTTAGTACAAAGAATTTGTGCAAATAGTTCATAATTAAATTGCTAAAGTAACATAGGGGAAAAAGTAACAGTCTGATATTTAATGCAATAATTTGCTAAATAGTCAAAATTTTCGCCATACTGCTGAATAACTCAATGTTGATACTTTTGTCTGATTTCTAGATCTGCTTTTAAAACACAACCCCTCCTCTGAACATACAGGCTGTAAATTTGACCATCTCGCTTGGATTCTTACTCTGTCTTGTTCTCTAGAAGGACAGGACTTTCTGAGGGATTCTATCTAGAAGGTAGGAAATAAAGCATCGTTTGGAGTCAGGATGAATGGAAGATATGCATATCGTAGGCATATGAACAAAGAAATGTGAGTACACCTGCTACTGATTTTCCAGAATGCTCACCGTTCTGTCTTGAGAACCATACCAAGACTGAGTACACTCCACACAGGTATTGAAGTCTGGTGAAGCAAACCTGTTTTTTAAACTTCCATATTGCTACATGTACAAACCACAGAATCCTCACTGCCAGTCAGGACCCTGTGTGAATATCAATTTTCATGTCACATGGGAGTGTGAAAAATGAAATTTTCTCTAGGACAGATCAAATGACTGGGATTAAATTTGAAGGGCCAGATATTTGGAATAACTGTTGACTTTTCAGAGTTTGGCAGCTTTACACCACTTATGAGTCTGGCCTAAGGTACATATTAATCTGTTTAAAGTATTTCAAGCATCCAAGTAGCATCTTCTAATAGCAGCTTTGAAAATGCATTGCAGGCCTAAAATTATGTTAATATTAGGTGCACCTTTTTCCTCATTTAACAGACTGAAGGAGAAAGGCATTTAGGAATATCTGAATTACTGTAACTGCAAACTCATATTCCAACCCTGATACTACTTTGTGAATATCAAGAAGGAAGCTTTTCAATACAACTCTCATGAACTTCAACTTAAGCTGCAGAAGAGTGGTTTTGACAATCACACATTCAGAACAGTAAAATAATTTATCACAGCAAAGTGTAAAGTGAAATTGGAGACTACAAAGAAAAGGCAAGCAGGTTTGAGGGGCATATTTGTCTATAGTTTCCTTAGAATGAATTTTTTTTTAGAAAGGTAAATATAGCATATCTGGACCAACCACTTTTTTCTCTCATGTATAATATTTTTTGATCCACAAAGATTTTGTTGCCAATTTAAAGTAGAATTTTGTCCTAAGAGAAAAGCAGCTTTTAATGGAAAGTTCTATGCAATTTAATGGTGTATGAATTTTAAATAAAGCAAAATGCGATAATATCAGCACATCTTGATGCTACAGACTGTGTGAACAGATTTGTGGTTGTACTTTTGTCTGCATTTTTATTTTCCAGGTGTATCAGCAGCATCAATGCAAGAGATTTCAGACTGACTTCACAAGCCTACATATTTTCCAAGTCCAATAAGGAAGGTTGCAGACTCCCAAGGAAAGCCCTTTGAACTCCTAGGATGTTACAGTTTCCTTTATCTTCTCGTGTGTTAGTACTTTAATCATGACCTAGCAAGATTATATAATAACAACTAGCAAAACAGCTCCCTCTTTTTCTGTCTGTACTGCCTCTTGTAAAGTTACCCGTGTCCTTCTAAGTTGTCTGTCTGTATCGATCAATACTGCTACAGAGACACACAGGTCAGCAGAGTTGCAAAACCTCCCTGAATTCTCAGCTGCCAGCCTGTGGTGAGCTCCTGCAGGAGCTGGGTAACCAGTTGAGGTCTGGCTGCTCTGGGGACATGCCCAGTGCCATTACAGACAGGACAGCAGCACCAAGAATACACACGTGGTAAATGCAATGGTGGAACTCTATGAATAACCTAAAGATCCTGTGATCCTTACAAAAAACCAGAAGTTACCTTTCCAAATTCCAATAAAAACTAAAAGAAGCTAGATAGCTAATGCTCCTTAAAATCCTATTTCTGAATTTTATACAGAATGATTAAGCAGCTCAAAGATGTGAGAGCAATTTAAACCTTCAGGACAACTGAAAAAATTTCTACATAGTCTCACCTCTGTTAGCATTGTTCTCATGTGCCAGTAAGAAAAAAAATGGGGATGGCTTTATATTGACTGTTGTTACCACTTATTTAGAATTTCTTCCTCAAAAAAAGAGTAAAAATTATTCTTGACATAATTATGTCTACTCTTGTGTGCTGCCTCTCTACTGAGCTCTCCTGGACTTTCCCAAAGTACAGCTCAGTTTGAGACCTAACTTTCTGTTTAGCTCTGGATGATGGATTTTCCTTGATATAATGTCATGTAGTTCAATCTGATATGTAACTGAATTTACACAAATTAAAAGCCTGATAAGAACAGCCACCTGTTGACAATGCATATCCTTCTTTTGTCTTGTGTCTCATGTACCAAACAGTCCAATGATATCAGATCCACATGAACCCTCTAATTGTCCATAGATCTATTTATCTACAGTTTTCATCAACAAAAACATTAAGCACGTTGCTCAAAAGTGTCTGTTGAGTAATTTCTCTTCACTAGCACAGACTTGACTATTATGTGCCTGAAAAATAAATGGCTGACTCAAGTGACTGGGTTATGGCTGAAATTAAATAGACTTTCATGAAGCATTCAGCTCTGCGAGCTTTCAGCCAGAACTGCTACAGATTTGCAAAGTTTTTGAATCCTTCCTTTATTTTTTTGTAGCAACAGGCACATTAACCTTGATGTTCCATTCTACAATTTACCAAATTATATATAGTTTACCAGAGTTTCATTTCACATTCTCTGTCGAGCTATCATGTTTTAATTAGGTGAACTCCTACGACAGAACTGGATATACTCTGTGGCTTAACCTTATATATTTAAAAAATGTTCAGATTGCTAAATTTGATATGAAAATGCTATTATAGGTTCAAGATGATTAATAAATCAACACAATCCTTCTCAACTTAGCAATCAGTATTGTTTCAAACCATTAAAATCCTTATTTCACGTGTGTTATTTTTGAAAATTATGTATTTTCCATATTCTTTTTCTGCTATATCTTTTGCAGCTCCCCAACTGTAACATTGCCTTTCCTCTCTTTGTGCTTAGCAATTTATTATTCTATATTCTCCTTGATGTCAGAAGGGACTACTAATACAGTAGGCACTCCTTCCTGACTGTGGCACAATTATGTGTTTAGAGAATCCAATATAAAATGGAAAAAATGAATAATATAAGGATTTAGATTTTTATATTTTGTTTTGGAAAAGTACAATTTAGTCTTCTACTATTTCTGCTGAAGACACATAAATTATCTTTGACTATTTTCCTCTACAAAATTTTCCACAATGATTTTTCAGCAATCATTGAAAAACAAATCTTTGCAACAGCACTACAGTATTAGAAAAAGAACCCCTTTTTGAACTATCAATAGATCTCTAATCATGGAATGAAAACCTTTTAATTCGTCTCAGAAAATAATTCTCTCTGCACAAATGCAAATGTCAGGCTTCTGCACAAAGAATGGAAACCATTTGGTTTCCATTTCCAAGACGTGAATATAGCACAAATGTTATCTTCCAAGAAAGAAATGTTAATGTTTTGGGCAAAAAACTGTATGGTCATTGCAAGTGTCAATAAATATGTTGAAATACCAGTTTTGAAATACTCTTATTTAGTGTGTTCTTCCTTGGTAAGGGACATGGTTTTCTGTATTTGAAAATGCTCAAAGTCTTTTCAGCAGAAGGTGAAAGAACGTTTATCCATGTGATGCAGCTCTGTAGGGAATAGAAGGGATATGGTGTCAACCTTGATGGGCAAAAATACTACTTCTTTCTCCTTTTTGTTTTTTTTCTGTAAAAATTTATAGCACTTTCTGTACTAGTGAGCATATGAGCTCAGTGAAGTCTCTCAAAAGTGCTCTTTTCCTAATTCAACATTACATTATTAACATTTCTTTAATTTTAAGAAACAAGTTTGGAACAAGATGAAATCAGTGCTGTAATTCTGCATAACATTATGTAACTTAATCCTACTGGAACATAACTTGAAATAATAAAATAAGTCCAATTCTATTCAAGTAAATGTGAGTTTAAGAATTAAGATGGTAGCACTTGATTTTAATAATTTAACAGCATAATGTAGGGTACTCAGTGAAGAATGAGCTAATAATGTGCCTTCAAGAAATAAAAAATACCTTTAAAACCTTTTGTAGGGCATGAAATGAGTTTGAGTTTTGTTTGTTGTTTCTGTGTTTTAAAGCACAGGGCATGCTGAAATTATTTGGGAAAACAGTATTTTACAATTCTTGCATATTCCTGCCAGTAAATGGGTTGCTCAGTATAGCTTCTGTGCTTGTTCCTTACAGAAAATTCAGAAAAGGTGTATTATGAGCCAGAGACAAGCCAAGACCAAAGTAACTTAAGAACGTTTTGTTAAATTTCTGTTTCCTCACTTGGCAGTTTTAATCCACGCTCTCTGTGTCACTTAAGCTGTGTGATATCGGCGGAGAAATCAATTCAGATCTCACAGAGAGTGTTTTCATAGCAAGGAAAGGACCAAGAGGAGGAAAACCCCTTCCTTTTTTGCTCATAAAGCTACCTATTTAGGAGACATATGATATGAATGCTGTAAATAAGAAATGCATAGTTGGGGTTCATAGTACTTTTCTCCGTTATTAGGAAAGAGAGAAAAAAAATCAAAAGGAAGGGCATATGAGGCTCATTAAAAAAAAAAAAAACAAAACAAAAACAAACAAACCAGAAAATGTGGTCCCGCTGACACAAGCCATAGTGCCTATGGAGGATGTAATTTACTGTTGCATAATAAAAAAATAAATAAGTAAAAAAACTGAAACAACCAAAAAACCAAAATGAAAAACAAACCCCCACAAATAAACAAACAAAAAACCAACCAAAAAACAACCCAGCAAAAAAAGACAAAGATAATGAGTGCACAATTGGCTTCTTCTTGCCAGATTCAGCCCCTGGCTGTTTGATTACTGACCAGCAACAGCAACATGTTCCTTCCTAACCTGTGAGCACACAGTCGTCACTGGCCGTGCTGTGGCATTTTGTGACACGCACAGCCTGACATTAAGGACAGGGTTTATTGTTTTCCTTACATCTTGCAGAGGCTTCTTGCAGTAGCAGCAGGAAGGTTACAGTGTGCAATGGAGAAAACACAGGTCTACAAACAGTTTAAGCCCTTTTTCAATCAAAATACTAAAAACTCATCCCTGCACAAAGGTACAAAGTGAATTTAGAGGAACAAAATTTAACTCTGCCTGTATGCTCTTGTCCTCCTATGATAATAACTCAAGTGTCTGTACCGACAAGCTCTGCATTCAGAATACTGCTTTTGAAAAACAATTCATTATCTGAACAAAATCAAGTACCTATTCTAAGAGATGTCCTGATTAAGCCACAGCCAGTGGGAGATAGATATGTTTCAGAAAGGTAGCAACAAGTTTCAGCAACAAGAGGCAGCAAAAAGATGGGAAAAGTGAGAAGCATGGAAGGAGTAGAGGGATAGGGGAAAAGAGCTCGTTTTCTTGCCTTGCAGGAGAGCAGAATGGGAATTTAATCATCAGAAAATAATTCCTCTAGCAGAAAATGTCATGTCATTTCACCAATGTCAACTTCATTCTACAGTTTTTACCAATTTCTTTATAGCAATACCATCAAGATTTTTGTATTTTCTGAGAACAAACATCCTTCTTTCCTTCCCCCAACATAATGAATTTGCAAAAGAACTTTAATTCAAATCAAAACCAACTTTTTTTTTCCATTTCAGTAACTACTTTTTCTTTTTCAAAATAAACTCTGCTGAAGACAATAGAAAACGATAAATTGAATACCTCAGTTTTCTTGTAAGCACATTTTTTTCAGACTACTTTTGAAGCTGGAAAATCCAGAACACAGGATGTAGAAGTATTTTAGTCCACAATCAATCCATCATGCTGGCCTACTTTTAGGCAAACGTGTGTTAAGGAAAAAGAAAGGAAGATGAAAGCAAGGTAAAAGCGACAGAGTGTAATAGCTCGTGGTGTGTGAATAGTCCAACCACCAAACTTCGTAAGCCCACACAGAAAATGAAAAAGGTGAGCTCATAGGAAAAGGTTTCATTTATGTTCCTGATAACAATTCACACTGGCTTACCATACATAGCTGCAGACTGCCCTTCCACTTTGAGCAACAAAATAAAATGATTTTAGGAAAGGTGAATGGAAAATTATTCTTCTGTAAATAGATTTCACAGCCAAAATCGTATAAAAAGAGATAGATTTCCCATGAAGAGCAACATACTGCAGCTTTAAGATTGTCTAGTTTCTGCAGGATCCCAACAGTGACACACTGAGAAGATCCTTATCAGCAATTTTTATTTGCCTTCCACCCCCTACCAGCTCTAATAACACCTGCTAAATTTATTTGCACACTCTGCTATAGGAAATAAAAAAATGCTGCTTTGAATGATGATTTTTAAATGTCATCTGGAATGCAATATCCTTTGTGATAGAACAAAGTGAAACACCCTTTCCAGGAAGTCACCATGTTAAAGGTTAGCACAATGGTCCCATTCTTCATGACTCGTGATATAAGAGCACGTCCTCACATCAGCTTGTATCTCTGTTGTTCACAGGTATAGTAATTGTTTTATGGATCCTCTCTAGTTCCCCATGAGCCTCAGGGTCCCCTTCCACCTGTCCTTCCCTTCCGCTTGGCTTCCATCAACATGTGGCTTCCTTCTCTAATAGTAGCACCTCTTACCTGGTCATTTACTTAGTTTATGAAAATTGTTCATATTGTTCAAAGTTACAGGAATAAAAGAAGGAGAAAAAGACCCAACCCCTCCAAATCATGAGGTACTGTGGCTATGAAAAATTCCAGAAAAACAAAGGGGTAAGTTACTGAGAGAGAGACCTTCGTGAACGTGAAGGGGACTCTCAATCAACTGACATTCCTTATCACCGCTGGATTGTTCCTTGCCCTTACTCTTCGTTATACCATGTCCTACCTGGACTACTTTGTATCAGAACCTTTCCAGAGAGATTATTTAGATCAGTGACAAAAATAACCAAGTATCAATGGAATTAAATTAACTGCCAGAGACAGATTTTTGGCAAGAGGTGAAGTTGGGCGACGGTTACTCATCACAATTAGAGAATCTAAAATTACCATATTAGTAATCAGCCAACTGCTTATTTGTCACTCCATCCCTGAAATTACACATCTGACACGCATGGTGCCATTTCAGGAAATGACATCAAAACCATGTAGGCCTTCTTATACAATTAGGATGTTCTTAGTGGAGTGCAGCATCTGCCCCAGTAATTACTGGTGTGTCCTTTATTCATAAGTACCCACCTTTCTCTAAGCATATAGTCACCCTGGATTTACAAAAATTGATACCATCATTTAAAATGTTATATATACACAGTGATTTTTCAATACCACAACATGGCAGTTAAAGGAGATTGCCTGAGAGTTTACGTGTTTTATTTACATTTACTTGCAAATTAATTCTGATTTTCTGCACTCCTGATACGTTAGACGAGAGTAGAAAAGTAGGACAAATTCTTATGACAAGAAAAATGCTAAGCTGGAGGGGAGAAATAGAGACTTAAAGAAAACATGACAGGCCTTTGAGTCAGCATCCTTCCACTATTGCTGCCGTAAATTGAAAGCTGGGACAATTGCTTGTAAGGTAGCCTTGTTCCACTGCAGCCTTTTCAAGTGTGAGCAACTGAGGTACTATAAACAGAAAATCTGTTTGGGGCTGATGGACTTGTGGTTCTTTCTGGTCTGTGCTGAAATACATCCCAGAAAAGAAACTTCAGTTTCAGCATATCTGAATATCCTGGATGCCAGCCCACTGATAAATCCCTCTGTTTATAAGGCAGCTAAGGAGATTATGTCTTTCTTTTATATCTGCCAAGATATTATTGGTCTCATACACCAAGAACAATCCCATGCATGTCTGTACAGACACCTTAAGAATTTGATTAGCCTTTGTATAAACAGGAAATAAACAGTAATCATACACCAGCTGACACACCAGAGACATTCCATGAAACTGTCTCCGCCATTTATGTAATAATTTTCCCAAAAAGCAGAGAAACTTTAATGTCTTAAAGAATATAAAGATGCATTTTGTGGTGGAAAAAAGAATCCAAAAGAAATAGGTTGTTTGACTGCAGTTTGTCCAGAAATGGCAACAAGAGTTCGAAAGAATCAGTTGAGCCAATAATCAATAAGCAGAGTATGTGATCAACTGCAAATGCCTCTTAGAAACCAAAGTTCATTGCAGAACAAGCAAGCAAACACACCATCCCCTCCACCATGTGTGTTTCATTGTGTGGATCTTTAACATCCTGGTGGAAAATTTCATTTAGCTTCTAAAGTACATATAGCTTATCCTTAATAAATATTTATTCAGGGTTAAAAATAGTGCACTTACTTAGATGAACAAAAAATATTTTACCTCTCTGGAAAAGATACAATAGAAAGCTGAAAAAAAATCCCAAATCCAGGAAATATTTATTAAAATTATTGTAGCTGATGAATGAATTTGGGTGTTTCGGATGAGTACTTATTTTCTGTAATAACTACACTCTAGACAGGAAGGAGGACATGCAGTGTCAGCATTGCATTGTTCTTTTGTTACTTGGAAAGCCAAACCTCACCCATTTTGTATTGTATTTAATTACAGTATAGTAATATCTATGCATTTATTTATATCCTCTTTAGCTAATCTGGTAACCTAATAGCCAGTATTTTTTACATTTCTTTCTTATTCTGCTACTTCCATATCTATACACCCTAAGATCACGCTGATGGAAACCTCATGAGGGACTAGATTGTGAATGAAGAGAACCCAGTCATTTCAGGGAACTAAACAAATCAGTGAGATTGCTTCACTGAATATCTCACAAAAACCTGGCTCACTGACTACAGAAGCACAGGCTGTGTAGTTTCCTGTAGAGCAGATCCTCTGGCTCCGGCAATACTGATATACAAAAGGGAGCTACAGAAAAAGCCAAGTATTGGACCTCTTGTCATTTACACTACCTAACTCTTGCTTTGGCTCTCTTTAGCCTGTTGGGGACTGCTAAAACTCTCTCAAGACAACATCCTAGGCAAGCTTTGAGGGATACCTAAGTATTTATGTATGTAAGTACAATGTGAAATCACCCTGGTCCAAGGCCTGCATCTGTGTTTGCAAACAATCTGCTCTAGTGCTATGGGTGTCAGTCAGTTTGCACAGTCTGCCTTGGAGCCAGGGCTCATTTTTCAACCATTTTAAAAATAACATTAAAGATTAAAGCATGCTTCTGGAACTCTTAAAAAGCCTCAAAACAAACAGCAGGAACCAAAGCCCCAAATCCATTCCCTGATGACAGCAACTTAAGTCACAGCAGATTTTGAAGTCAGTGTATCTCAGCGGTGTTCACACACTTTGCATGCCATTTTTACTCAGAGGTAATAGTCTGTTCTGAATCGGGCATCTTACTGGGCAAATATCTCCAAATTCTTCATGTTTCAAGACTGCTGACTCATTGTTTCCTTTGTCTCTCAAACTGAACCCCAGTCTCATAAATGCTAAAAATATTAAAACCCCCAACATTTGAAATGCAATATAACCTTGTAGCATTTCTGAATCTAATAAAAGTCTGTCTGTTGCAGAGACCAAAAATTAAAGACACCGAACTCTCAGGACCATTCTAGGAACCTTCTAAACTAGTGAACCTGGATCATCAACCCACATGACTAATCAAAGTTCTGTGAGGCTTTTTGTGCCTTTACATTTTCCTGTCTATCTCTTCTCTTTTTTTCCTTTTCTGGACATTGATTCACAGATGAAAATGATGACAAAAACTTAGTTTTGATAAGAAGAAAAATGACTCACTGAACTGCTTTGTTTGGGGCAAGACAGGATTATGAGGGAATAGAATCGTGGTTCTGTTCTTTCTCCCTCAAACTACATGGTCTATGTTCCAGTATGAGCCCATTACAGAAACAGAGAGATTTGTGGCACATGACTTGATTTCAAATGCCATCAGGAAAGCAGTTTTGGAGGGAAGGGAATTGGGAAGCAGAGGACTTAAATGCTTCCTTCTGCCTTGCACCCACCACTGCAGACATTAATTTTGCTTCCTTGCATCTTTGATATGGATAAAAACAAACAAACTTTAATCCATTTGTGAAGAAAAACAAGTGCCTCTCAGTTGGATTTTATTTGTCCATATGTCCATAATTATATAGCTAGCAGCAATATTTATGTATATATATATGTACATATATATAGCTCTAGCTCACCAAAAGGTGCAAAACAGAACACATCAAAGGCAATCAGTAGAGTGGGAATAAATTAGCAAGTTCAGACTAAACCATTGCATGCTTTTCTTTTATGTCAAGCTACAATTACACAGTATTCCTCTGAAGCTTACTGAAAATTTTTGTCTGAATTAAAAAGGTTTCCCAGGTTCCCCTAAATACCATTATCCCCATATTCTGTAGACAAATGCCTGTGGTAGTTTTGAAATCGTCCTAACAACCCAAATAAAAGTAACCAATTTTAGGGGGTTTTTTTCCCCCTCTTCTTGGAAACAGTAGGGGAAAATAATTGTTCAAAGAGTTAGTTTTATGCTACGTCTTAAAGCAGAAGAGAAGCAGCTTGCAATAGCCAGGCACATAGAAAACCATCATGGTAAGTGTGTGTTAGATACTTACAACATGTTGATACCATCTTCATTCAGCATCAGAACTGAAACTTCCTCTAGCACATTTTTCTAGTTATTATAGCGACTGAATGTCATTTAAACATAACCACACCAAACTGTATAGCCACAGACATTACAAACTTTGAACTAAAACAGTGGATCTAAAACACCACTTCTAAATTATATTACGTAAGTTCAGATTTTCATTTCAAGAGCCCTGAGCTCAGATATCTTAGAGAGTCTGTGCTTCCAGATTGCTACACACCAAAGTAATCTGTGTTTTTCCCTTTGAGTTTCTTTCTGTGTTAGCCCATTTCCTTTGTCCTTTAGATAATTCAAAATTTTAATGTCTTTCACATCAGACATGAATTATGGATGTCAAGAAAAAGGCTCAGAAATTGATCCAAAATAGTTACTTCTTGTTATCTTATAAGTATTTATCCACATGTTGTATTATTTTATACAAGTGTTTGCTCTCTTTTATTCCTATAAATGGATTACTCCTTCCAAACAACTTCCTCAACTTATTTTTAATGTATGTTTCATTCATAGAAGAGTGCATTTAAATGGAGAGACATATCATTCAACATGAAGTTACTCCTGTCTCATGTGGCAATAGTCCTTTCTTTATACGTCTCATAAGACAGAAAAGGAGAACAATGAAAGGTAGTAGAAGAGAGCTGTAACATCAACCAAAAAGGTTTAGCCAAAGAATCTGCAATATTAACTCTCTAATATTTATATTGTTATCTCTGTCAAATCAAATAAAATAATGACTGCCTGAATACCACATCTAACCAGCTTGTGATTTCCTTTGTAGCAATGACATGTGAGACCCTAGGATTCCCTAATAAGGCACAACATAACTATATTTCATAGTGTACAAATTATGTCCTGGAGTGCTTTAAGTAATACAATAGCAGTGATAAAAAAAAAAGTAAGTGAAAGCAAAAAGAAAGGATAATACTTGAGAGAAGCAGCACATATTTTCAGGGGATTTCTAAAGGAAGAGAAGTGTCACAAAGTTCTCCCGAACACCAGGGATTCTCACAGCATCAAATGCAAGGTGGTAAATAGGAAAAATAGGTAAATGTCAAGAGGAAATAAACAAGCAAAATAGAGGTAAGTAGAGACATGCTCCCAAAATCTCTGCAATGTGTTTTGACATGCAGAGTAAAGAAATTGCAGTAAACTTAGGCCCCTCACCTTTCACTAAGATTCTTATTGGTACTGCATTTTTAGAAAGCTCAGAGTTTTTACAAAACACTGACATTTCAACACAGAAGTGCACTGGAACATCTTTTTGTATCTGGATTTTCAGGGCACAATAAACTAATGAGGAAGGTTAATGCACATCACCAAAATAAGCTTTTGCAAACTTCAGCAAGGAAGGTCTTGGTACAGGGAAACCAACACACGCACAAAAGCACAGCAGAACAGGAAAGTGGACAAAAAAGAAACTAAACTGTAAAGACAGAAATCTCTGTGCATCTTAGAAAATGGCATGATGCTAAAGGCTGCACTGAAGTCAAAGAAAATGAGCAAGTAAAAGCGTTCATCAGTAGGAGGGAAGATGGTAGCACAGAGCAGAGCGAATTCTTTCCTTGGACAGATTGAGCCATTATTGAAAATGGCCAAAGTTATTGCTAAGTAAGTGGTGTTTGAAGGGAGAGGAAGAGCTATTGTGTTTACCTCATGTAAGAGGGCATCACATACACCTCTGCCATCTGCTCTGCCCCTATTTGCAGCTGAAATCAGCTTATTCATTATCAATGTTGTAATCAGCCATCAGTCTCTAATTTAAATCTCTTATTGGGCAGAATAGACAGAATAACGTATGTGCTGCCTTGGTACTGTCTTTACTAGCAAGTTAAGTACGACTATGTTAAAGTAGATTTTAAAAGTCTGTATTATTGTGACACTGTTCCCAGAGGAGACGCTGTAGTACCATCAGTGTCTCAGAGCTAAGCAAGCGGAGGGGAAACGCCGTGTAAGCAGCTATTCCCCAAATGCCAGCACTCGGGATATCATGTGGAGTCATGTGATGCACAGGGAGGCACATTTTTGCATCCATTACTAATAATATTATGTATAGCATTTTTCCAAAAGTTTTCAGAAGTCCAAGGGTCTTTTACCAAGCATTTTAGCAATTTGCAATTGTGCATGTATGGTATTTAAGCTACTTAATATTAGAGTGTTAGATTTATTTATCATGTTAACCATTTGAGTTGAATCAATATTACATTTTTTACATCATTATATTAAATTAAATGTACAAATGAAAATCATGTATATGTACATCCAACACTACAAAATGAAAATTATACTGTGCTGGGGACATTATGATGTTTATATATAAGACACTAGAACACAATAAAAATGTATCAGAATGCTACTTTCTGATTCAAGCATAAGATGTCTTATTTCAATGTATAATTTGTTTTCTGTATACTTTCTGAAAATATTCATTTAACATGCAAACTATCCATGAAATATAGTAAGTCTGTAATTTTGACAAATTCCAGAAAACCTACAGGGTGTTAGACTTGATTTATGCAACACATGGAAATGGACAGAAATTATTCAAATGCATTTATGACCCTGTTTCTGCAATAGAATGGAAGTACTGAATTCCTGCAGATAATACTTGGAAAACAAAAGTATTTATCTGATATTTATTGATTTTCTTTGCATTTGAGATGAGAATTACTAAAACATGGAAAGCTGCGCATTCTAGTAACCATTTGCTGTTCTAACACCTCATGTTAATATTCCTAGAGCTGCTATTTTTCTTATGCATACACTTGTGGAAATAAGATATTAACTGCATTTCTTTTGAACTCAAGAGTCAATTAAAATTGAAGCATACTGAGTATACCACGCTTCGGTACTGCATTAATCTATCACCATTGCTCTGCTATAATCGAAATTATGACCCCTGAGTTGCTTTCTTTGATAAGGGGGATAGACACTAGAAACCAAACCAAACCTAAAACTCCAATCAGATAAATTAGAGGGATGGAAACAGAAAAATGCGAGAGACCATTATGAGATCCAAGGAATGCATGATGGGTAAGAGATAAAGGGGAGAAAATTAACATGAAAATTAAAAATAAATAAAAATCAAAACATATGTCCAACCTTACTTATCACTGTTAGGAGTAAGAGAATTTGGCATTGTGAAAGTAATTCCTTGTGACATTTTCTGCCCTTAAGGGTCATAATTTTTCATCAGTTTAAAAAGATGAAAATCTACATTCGGATAAAAAAGATGAAAATTTTCAGTTTCCAATTTATTCATCTGCAAAGGAGAAAATACTCATGATAAAAGGCTGACTTGCCACTTAAATTAACAATTGTACAAGCACCACAGAGCTGGAATTTTAGTGTAACCACAAGGCAGCACTTCAGCAATATTAAGATTGTGAGTGCAATGTCACACCAAAGAAATACAAAACTTTGTCACTTTGTACACTGCCTGTATTTGCAACCATCTCTGAAATATAAAATCTTTATTGAATATTTTTCCTCCTTTATTCTCATGAAAAATCTCAAAGATGGGACTAGTTTTTATAGATACAGTTATTACAGGGGGAGGAGAGAATTACTTTTTGCACAAGCTTCCATAAGTTCCTGAAGAATCCAAGGGCCAGGTATTCCTATGAAACTTAGAGCACTTATGAACAAAAAGTGTCAAGTCTGGACAAAGGCAAAATTTAAAGCCTAAGAATACTTTCAAATAGAAGGACTTTGCAGTTTGGCAGTGGGAATTAAAAGTCCCCTTCTTCACCTCAAAAATCACAGTTATCTTCTCGGGATCTCGAGTAGGGTCAGATCTCTACTGATTTGGAGCTCACAAAGTCACAAAGGAATAAGCTTTATCCTGCTTGAGGAACATGAACAGAGGAGACAGAAGAAAGTTGTGAAAGCGTGTTACAGATCCTGCTTGTTTTACAGCTGAATATAGAGAAACTAGATGCATTTTGCAGACTTCTGAGTGTCGGCTTAAAACCTCAATTGCTGAATGATTCTCTGACTCACGTCAACTAACAGACCACACTCTCAGATGTATAACCCTGCCCACAGGACCAAACTGCAACATTAAGTCACTAATGAAGGCAACTGAAGAAGAGTGTGTGTTAATGAGTCCTCCTTTTTGTGCTTCACAAATTCACAAACTGAAAATCAATAGCAAATGGGTTGTGAATTAAACCTGAGTATGATTTTTTGTGATTGGGGGGAGTGGGAGGGGGTGGAACACGTTCCAAGGAATTTTGTTCTGTAAACTGATATCTGACAAAGCTGAAGATTTCCTTGTTGGATATTAGGATTTAAATGCAAAAATACACAGTTTCTGAAGCTTTCAAGCTATGATTCAAGGGCAATGTAGGAGAAACGCATTAAGTTATGTATACAGATGGAAGAAATCATGTCTGCGTCATAAAGCTTTAATATTCAAAGTTACCCAATTACTTTAAAATTAAAAAAACCCAGACTAGTCCTCACTACTGTAACTTTCTACTTTCACACTTTAAAGTTCTCTAAAATATTTTGCCTCTTGCTATTATCTCCAAAGGACTTTGATCAGATAATTACAGCGGTGCTTGAACTGGAGTTCTGCAAATGTTAACTTCATTAAAGCTGCAATACGGGCATCATCAGTAAGTCACAGGTATATATAGCTCACGGAGCCATAACTGTGCAAAGAGACACAATAAAACGCAGTTATGCTCAACATAGGAGTATATTTTCTTACACAATCAACTAAAATTTTAATAGAAAAGGGTATACAATTAAGTGATGTCATTTAATAGTGTGCGAGGTTATTTGGTTTGATGATTCAGGGAACAGCAATGCTCTACACAATGACTTGAATTCCTTTTCCGTTAAATGAAAATGTCCTTTTTGCTTTCTCTGCATTGCTTTTTTGTAGTTTTTATTATCTTACATGGTGCTATTTTACTTTTACCAGAGTAATTATTGAAAGCTTCTTTTAAGACAAGATAGAACACGCTCGACCTCTTGTGTGTCAAAATGATAAAGATGTATACATAGATTCATGCTTTTTTGACTCCTGTAATTTGCTTGTGCAAATATTTTTTAGTTTCTTGCTGTTTCCCTTCCATATTTTATTGAAACTCTCTTCTTATGTCCCTTTACTCAAGGCCAGGTCAGAAAGAAAACAAAATGACACTAGAACAGCATTTTAAAGAAACTACTCGTAACCCACAAGATTTACAGGGCAGCAGTGAGTAACAAAACAGACATATTTCTGTCATGCTTCGAGACCAGTGAGCAGGAAAACCTGATGGGATAGACTTTCATTGCACTCTATCTGTGCTACAGCTTCAAATCTTGCAGCAGCTCTTTTTGCAGACACTGGATACTGAATGCTCCTTTTGAAGGTTGGGAATAGAAATATCTGGGTGGCAGGGGGGGAGGGAGGGGAGGGAGAAGCAAAACTAGTAATTTGAAAAGATTTTGCTTAAAGTACACCCTCATTTGGATTGAATCATAGGTATGCCACACCTGGAGAACAGCCAAACTATTAGACAGTTCTCTCTGTAAATAGTTTTAAGACCAGGACTGTGTAAGCCAAGCAAGGAATCAGGCAGGAATCTCAGAAGTTACTGTCTTATTTGAATTGAGATGCAAAATATGTGAAAAAATGAGAAATTCTAGGTGACCACAACTGACCTGACTGTTCCTATTTTCTGGTTACAAAAACAGCCATTCCCTGTGACTAAATATAAGCAAGTGTATCATTTGATTCTCCATGCCATGTCAGGGTCCCTCTCCTGTTTATTGGTAGAAGAGCTATTTGAATGCATGGCAATGGCTTGTCATTGAATCTTTGACTGTTTAAGAAAAGACTAACTCCCAGTAGTTGTTATTCTGATGATGCGTGATGGTGCTCCTAGTTATTCTGAGGACACTTCCATGTCTAGGCATGAGCTTTCAGCTACAAGAGCAAGAGGAATTAGAGAAGTCTTCACATGACTACTAATTTTGCTTTATGTAAATACTAAGTCTCTTAACAAGTTTATTAAAGTTTAGTAAATTTTATACTAAATATCCCAATTATCTTCAGGCTGATAGACTAAGAATAAAATCTCATGTATTTTTAAAGCTTATTTAGGGTCATGAAATTTGTACATGTGTGTTTCTGTGTCTGCATTTTTAACCATATAATGTCCAGAATATCCTCTCAAAACTGGTTTACATTATTTACTCCATGTATTGGATTTTTAAAATAAATCCTTCAGTGTTTCTTTTTTATTAAAATTTCTGTGTGCGACAGAAAATAAGATGGAAATGACTATGGACTTCAGACATACTCATTTTAAAATTTGAGAGAAGTAATATGTTTTGTGTCTTTTAATGACCTCCTAATGATCTTAATTATAATTTCCAGTCACAGTAACCAAAAGAGAGCAAAAGATTTAGATATTAGTACTTTAGAATACAATTTGGTTTCCTTGGTGGTTTTCTTTTCCTTGACTTTCTATTTGAAATCTTAAAGATTAATTCCCATTAAAAAACAAACAAAAAAAACCAAAAAAAAAAACAAAAACCAACAAGAAA
This sequence comes from Sclerurus mexicanus, assembly GCA_013396755.1. NCBI lineage: Eukaryota > Metazoa > Chordata > Aves > Passeriformes > Furnariidae > Sclerurus > Sclerurus mexicanus. Next base: position 422,775 of record VWZF01004809.1, read on the forward strand.
TTGCTCTCAGTGTTGTAAAATTTCTGCAGAAAGAACTATATGGTGTATATGTTTTTTTTAATTGCCAATGTCTTGTTTTGTTTTCATAACCCAGCCCATGTTTTGGGCTGGGTTCTTGTTATTTCTGTACAATGTTGGGTTTTTTTCTACAATGTATAAATCATCAGGAGCTTGCTAAAATAGCCCAAGATACATGAACATGTTTCTGAAGTATTAGAAGGATACAAGTACTATTCAGAGGAAAACAAATTCAGGAACATGTCCTCTCTGAGAGATAAAATGTGACAAAACAGAACTGGCAACATTTTGAAAGTAATCAAAATGTTCCTGCCTCATCTTTCAAAATGGTTACCTTGACTCTAAGAAAATAAAAAGCACTTTTTTCCTTATGGAAATAGAAGAGACATAAGGTATTTTTATTTACTATGAAAGCAAGTAAGAACTTTAGCATTAAAAAAAAAAAAGAAGCTGATAAAAACTAACTTCTACTCAATTTTCTTTGCTCAAGAAAGAAAAAAACACCATTTTCATTCCCCACTCCCTATTTGCAGCCTCCTGAGTAAGCATTGGTATAATCAGAAATAGAAACCACGCAGCCAAAATACTATATAAAATCCCATTGCTTTGCTATTTCCAGCCTGACCAGAGCTATGACATCCCATAACTTGAAAAAATGAAATTCTGAGATTTATGGTTTGATTTTAGATCTATAGAAGACCAACATCCAAGAAAAAGAAATGGATATAAATAAACAAAATTACATATAACTTGTTTCTACAATGAACTTATGAGACAGGCAAATTGCTGTACTTCAATGTCCTTTTCACTAAGAGTTGGATTATAAAAAGATACAGATTTAACACTGTTGCTTAAGAAAGCAAAAGAGAATTTATGGCAGGACTGTTACATCAAATGTTGAAAGTTCTGGAGTATGTAAGTTAATCCTGGTGGTTAAAGTTAAATATCCAGGGCTTTAATTTGGTTAATAAATTCAGAACTCGTGTTAGTGAAGTATTTTCCTCTAAAAAATAATTCCTTACAAACCATATTCCCAACAGTCCCTCCCTGCCCAAAGAATCAAATCAGTGTGGAATGTGGCTGTTGTTCCGTACTTCTTGTACAACTACAGTCACTGCTTAAGTTCTGCAGCTGTGCCTGAATGCATAAGCAGATTCAAATCTGTTTAGCAATCCATTTAACCTTTAAGAGTGTAGAACATTCTTTCTGTTTCTCTCATACCTTCTAAATAGCATGCCCTAAACATCATGTCTGACCAACAGTATCGCCACAGGATAAACATGGTAAAACATTTTATATTATTTACACAATCTTCAAGCAAATTCTCAGGTTTGCATGGCAAAACATATTCATCTGATTTTTTCACAATATTTATTAATTTATTCAAAATCCCTTTCTGAAATTCCATGCACATGAGCTCACAAAATTCTAACAGATCTAAATGTACTAAACTCCCATAAATACAATCTTATATCACTACCATCTTGACATACTTCTATGCAAATCTCATGAATAATTATCTCAACAGAAGAGCTCAAAAAGTGAATGACCCGCTCTGCTTGCCAAATGAACATATTTGAATAACATGGGTATAAGAGATACCAAACAAGCTCATTCTTCAATACTCTCCTGAAAGAGTCTGTCATTTATGTTTCCAGAGTGACTTTAGATTTTGGTCTACAAAGATGTTTAGGGAGGGAAGTTTCAGGTACTATAAACTTACACACTGTATTCAACATGGGGGTGCAGCCAGGCAGACTGTAAACCTGCTGCTATTTACGTGTCTCTATAAGCAGTGCAACGAAAGTGAACCGTACTGGGGAGCAGCTGAAGTTACAGCTAACCATTGATGATGGCATCCAGGTCTGTTTCAAACAAGAATTAATTATTTGTTTGGAGCAGATTATGCTGCTTTGTTGAAATCCTCTTCAAGGTGGGGGAATGAGGAAGAAGGCCACCCTGTTCTCTGAGTGCAGCATTTAAGCAGATGGGACTATACATATGGATGAAATAATTAAGATTCAATATGTAAAATGCACTATGCATTCTGCCTTCCCTGCAATTAAAAGATTTTACTTTAGGCTACGGAAGCGTACTCCTACAAAATCCAACCCAAAATAACTACAAAGAACTTTCTATATGTTAAGCTAAAAAAAAATACACTCTAAAGAGGAAAGGAAGGCATGATATGCCTTAACTGTTTTTCACCACAGTTATAGCAGAAACATAAAGGTGTTACTCCAAAACAGGATTTATGAATTAGTTTCACTCATGTTTATATATTGTTCTGTATGTTTTGTAACACTCTATCTTCAATTAAAACATCCATTTTAAATTTTATTTTAAGAGAAACTGTCTTAAAAGTGTAGATAGTTATTAAAAGAAAACTGAAGTAACAGAAATTAGAACACCAGCTGGGCTGCACTGCATTTTCTGGAGGAAAAGTATAATGGTGATCTTTAATATTTTAAGCTATGCCAATGACACTCAAGGGCTTGCTGACAAACGTTAAGGAGTTTTTAACCCTAATTTAACCTTTAACCCAAGTGCAGACATTGAAATCCTTTTCTGAAAGCCTTCCTATAACAGCACTCTGCACCTTAATTATGCAGTAGCTGTTCTAGTTATCTTCCATTTGATTCACCTTATAATAAAGACTAATCATATTTTATTTGCTACTTCACCTTAACTGAGATTTCCAATCAATTGTGTTGGTTTGCCAGTAAATGCAAAATTTTGTCCAAACTACAGATTTGGTATTGGCACATCTAACTATGACTCTACATTATGGATATTTTTGAACACATTCCCTTGAAACCTTTCAAAAACAGAATGAAAGCATGTTTTTCATCATCTGTAATAGCATTAAATGACCAATACACATTGTTAAAGGTTCTTAATCCATGCTCAACCTCATTTTGTGCCTCATTCAAAGTCTGGGTTTCCTGCAGACATGAAACCAAATGAAAGTAGACATTCTTGAAAAGTCAAAAGCACTTTTGTAGCAATTTTGCAGTCCATTATTGGCACTTTATAACTGACTGTGGTGTGAGAAAAATGTCATTAAATATTTAATTTTACAAGCTTAAAATGCATCATATGATAGTAACTAATTACTTTAAGTAACACTATTTGTTTTGACAATTACAGGAAAACATCTTCTTTCACATACCTTCAAATAAACAAGTAACATTTAAGAACAACTGATACACCACTAGCAATGATTCCAGTGAGAAAGAGGGTTTCAAAATACCTGTTAAATGCGAATGAGATGTGGGTTTCTGAAGTCCAGTCTTATTCTGAAAGCTTTCCTTCTGCTCCTAATCAGTCAGAAATTACAAGTCTACTTACAGGAAATTACATCCATCATTTCAAGTTAATATACATTAAATGAATGATAGAAATTTAATCCAAACAAGATGTCTGAGGGTCTGTTCCTGTTTCTCCTCCTGGATAACATATATTTGATTTGACTATGCATTTAAAAGTTGATCTCTCGTCTGTCACTCACCCTGACAGCCCTTCACTGATACTCTCTGTTCTGAGATTAATGAAAGCTCTGCAGGCTCCTTAACCCCAGAGTGAAGAGAGAGAGATGAAAATGGACTCAGCCAGCTGCCACCAGAAAATTCCTGGGATGTCTTTGCTAAAATGGTGTTAGCAACTATAGTCTCTCTATTATGGTATATAATGAACTGTCATGTTTCTAAGGAAGTGCCTTGATATAATCAGCAAACTTAAACTCTAATTGAGTGAGAATACAGAAGACATGTTTAGAAAGATGATGTTTAGAAACCTGACCTGTCTCTCTGGTGCCACTCAAAACGCAGTTAAACTCATGGCATTTACATCTTTTCTCTCTCTCTAGCCCAACAGTTGCATGTGTTGAAAGATGGAGAAGGGGTGACAATTCGGGCCAGAATATTTTATGGTGTGTGATCCATACAAACATTTGGGTTGCTGGTGGAGCCAGTTCATACACTGCCAACTACTTCACTGGGAAATTTTGGACATGTCTTGCCTGGTTTACTGTATATTATGTAAATTTGGATGCTATTTTAGGATGTGAACAAGAAAGCCCCATGAAGCAAATGAAAGAGTTTGGCCTCATATAGCACATGAAAATACCCTAGCCATTAACATATCTTAACTTCATCCTAAAGGAGAAGGTCTTTTTCTTGAAGGAAAGACTTTGTTTCTCTGAATATCCCATTCCATGAGAGAGTTCAAGGTTTTGAGTCAAGTTAGATGAGCACATGAAATTCTTGGGAAAAAGAGCATAGTCCTAAACTTCTGGTTTGTGCATTGGCTTGTGTAAATGCCATTCCTAAGGGTTTAACATTTCTCTGTGTATTTTGTAAAAACCTAAAACGTGCAGCTTTAGTAGGGAAAGCTCTGGTCTTATAAGTCTCCATTTTTCACCTAGTCTACCATTATCATTTGTCTGGACTCTTTTTTTAGGAGACAGCCCTTTTCTTCACATATCGTAAAAATGCTAATAAAAATTACTTATTAAAATAGATGGTAAAATTACTGCCTTTAAGAGCTGGCCAAAGTGGTTTCAACTAAAGATTTTTCAATTAAATAATGCTTTTTCAGCCAAACAGAAGAGAACCATAAAGTAATATCAATTTAATCCATTCAGGGTGCACTCTTTTTTTCAGATGATATACAAAGGAGACGCAAGTTGAAAATCTTTTTCAATCCATTGAATTTCAGGTACATAGAAAGACTTAGAATGTTTTGTTTTCACTTTATTGTGAAAGAAAAAAACACCCAGAAAACTCAATGCTGCCACAAAAAAACTCTTCCTGGACCACTTTGTCCGGTTACTAGTCAATGCAGTGCTGTAGCTCTGCAAGATGACTTTGGAAGAGTGTGCCCAAACAAATGCTCACTGGGTCAGCTTTTAATGATGATATCGTATTATTTGAAGCTGTACCATATTTTCATCTGTTTGTTGTGTGCTGACTACCTTCAGCAAGTGAGGGAGGAACATGTGATTCAAGAAAAATGACAATTTTTGAAGACAGAAGTCTCAAATGCAAGTTGAATTTTTAAAATTCTTTTCAAACTTTCACCAGTAAGACTTCTGGGAATTTTATATATTTAAAGGAATATCATAAGGTCATTCAACTAGCTATGCTGCATTTCTTTTTGCTTGTATACCTACTCACCTTATGAAGAGATAAGTGGAAACTAACACCAACAGCATGAAGGAACTTAGGCTAGAAATTTTAAACTCCGATTACAATAATATCAGGAGCACTCAGTATGAACATGCCCAGGAATCAGACTGATTGGTATAAGGAAGGTTCTGAAGTCTACCCATATCCTATGGAATGTGCATCAGTCACATTCATGGAGGTATTTGAAACTACATAAAGGGAGATGATAAACAGGAGCTGACAGTGGACTCAGAGGGATGATAGAGTGCTATCACACCGTGCCACTGGGGAGTGGGGAGTGAGCAATAATGAGAATTCCGACTAGAACAGTCATGATCATGATGAGCAATTTCTGTGCAGACAGGGGTGCTCAGGTGATCTCTAATTATATGAATGAAAGAGGAACCTACTGTGGCCCATCTGACAATACCACACAGGACAGAACCCATATCACACCAGACACCTTTGACTGAATACTGCAGTTTAAGTGATATTTGTGTGCACAAGGAGGAAATCAAAACAACCAAAAAACCCCAAGAAATTAAGAAAATGGGGGAAAAAATATATCACATAAATGGTTCCCAGTCTTCTATGAGATTCATTCACAAAAAATGTTTCACACATTTAATGAAATTGAGCTTAGAGCTTTGATTGCATTTCTCCCTACACAAGGAGGAATTCAGCAGGCTTGATATAGCAACAACAATATTCAGATACTCAGAAAAAGGAGCCATTAGAACTAATGTAAAGTCACCTGCTTCATGGGAAGAATTTATATAAAAATATTACAAATGTGTGGGAGACCATGGATGAGTAAATAAAGAATAAATCAGGTTTTGAAGGTTAATGGATCCTTAAAATAAATAGCAGAATTTTGGTGATCTCTGGTTTGCACTGATGGGGATATCTCACAGTTACAGTGATAGATAAGCATGCTAAGGGAGCAATCATCCACGCAAATTTGTCTGACATCAACAAGAATCAAGAAAATGGAGGCAAAGCAAGCTTCTACTTTCAATAAAGAATAAATATGGTGTTAGAGTAGTGCATTTGTCAATACCCAGGCACAAAGAGTGTAATATTTAAAAACTCAAAGCACTAACTGCACCACTCCTTTGTCACACAGAAATCCTGTTGAGGACAATGCAAGTCTTGCTTGATGAAAGGCTGACAAATCTGTCCCAGAGACATGATAAAACAAATAGTGGTTATTCCTGTTTGTTTCATACCGTCACACTTAAATATAAATGGGTGAATTTCAAGCACAGCAGGAGAGCAATAGAAAAACTATGGCTTCAGCAGATTGCTAAGTAACATTTCAGTGCCTAAAAGTCTCACTTACAAACCTCTGCTAGACCAACAAATAGAGGAATGCTGGAGAAGAATTCTTAAAAGCCACCAAAAATTAGGTAAGTTCATAAATCTTTAAGTCAGAATATAAGATAACGAGTTTATTTGCACCACTGATTCAGGGACTTCTTTAAATAGCTCCATCCATCTTGAGCCACTAAAAGATCTAGAAGTTATACTGCTTGTAATACAAGTAATACAGTATTAATGATGGAAGCACTACCATAAATATTACTTGTGTTAATAATGTAGGTTACAGGATAAGCATTGTCTAATTCACAATACAAGCATTACTTGAGAAACTTCAGTGGAGAGGTAAGATTTTCACTGATTTTCGAATTCTAAACCAGAAGTATCAAAATTTGTTTCCTGAAATTAACCTGCTTTTAGATATACCATGAAATTAAAAGATTTAGGATTAGAAGTTTTGCTGACGTTGTTTTCTATGATCAAATCACAAATACTTTTAGACTTAAGATGAGGAATTTTGATTTTGTTTTTGTATCTTTTTTTAATAGTAACTTCCTACAGTAATTACTGAGTTGAGTAATTTACAGGCAAAACTCAACTTTCAATAAGAGTATATTCATGTACTACTTTATAGTCACCTATAAATATTACATCTCAAACAAGATTATTACGTATTGTCTTAAACTCCTATAGATGAAGCAGACTGGAAGGATTACCTAATTCTAACCCTCTAGGACCGATTAACTGTTACAATATGGAAAATTATATTTTAATCTCTCCAGGAAAGGGTAAGACCATCTGCAGTGAGTCTTGTTCAGAATATCAAACATGGAAGCAGAACACACCTCATGCCAGGTTTCCCTGCATCAGACTTCAGATTTTGTCAACACTTACCAATTGTGACACTTTGTCAAAGTGACCAGGTCAAACGACATACTTTGAAAGATCATTTTGTCCTGAATCTTACTGGCTCATAACTACTGTGAAGCTCTGTTGCTAACTTGGTAGCCTAGCTGCTGAAAATGGCAAATATCACTAAAAAAACCCAAACCAAAACAACAACAAAAATAAAACCAACAAAAAAACCCCAAACAAAACAAAACAAAAAAACCCAACAGTTTTAAGGGCTTTTCAAACAAGGAAAAAGGAATAAGTTGAATAAGTTAGAGACTGTGTCCAAGGTGGAAAGACAGCAGTGGTGAAGTGAATGTAGAAAATCTGTATCCAAAAATACCTTGTCAAAAGGCTAAGGTGGTCTCAAAATGCTGTTTGCACATTTAGGATACACATTCCGTAGTAGTGACGTGATACTGTCATGCGCTACACGCTTTTGCTCTGTTGAGTATTGGATCCTGTGAAGTTGACTTGCACTGATTTAATGAAGACAAAGGCTGCTGGGGTGCTGGCCACCATTTTGTTCATTGCTGCCCCCTCTGAGAGCCACTGGTACCAGTTAGAGCTAAAAGGAATGAATGCTTAATGGAGCTCAGAGCTGAATTCAGAAGACCAAGCCCTGGACGGTGTGCTGGTGAGTGAGCATGAGATGCACAGTAAAACCTGGGTGTCTCTTCCTGTCTTTCTGCCTTGAAGTTCATTTCAACGCAGCTACTTGCTGGATGGGAAGTGGGTTCATGTGCTATCTGAAGCGCTACTCCTAAGTACGTTAAAGAATACACTTGTCTCTCAAAAGATAAATTACTTCTTTGCCATTTACTTTGATGAATCCTTTTGTTATTACAATTATTTTTTTTTAATTTAAAAGTGTTAAAATTTGTTGATTTCAGCCCAACATTTATAAATCAACAAAGTTCCACTGAAGTTATTAAAAGTGTGACAATTTCCTCAGAAAGCAGTCAGTAACTTGCAACCTGCTGCTGGTCCCATAGAACTTAAAAGAAAATGCATCATTAATTTCAAGGGAAATTAGACACAACTTTCACTAAGCAAGGTAAGTTGGGTAACAAAGAGAAAGAGAGGAAGAGAGGGAGGAAAACAAGGAGGAATAAGAATGACAGGCAGAAATATTCTTCTAAGTCAGGGACAGTTTCCTTCTTTGGCTGTTGGAGGATTTTATTTTGAACACAGTCGTAGTATTAAGTTAATGGCAATGAAATGACATGTAAAAGTTTATGACACATGGGTGAGATTGGATCTCCTCAAACAGAGGGCACAGAATAGTGAAATAAATAAATATTAGATTGAATACACAAAAATACATTTCCTTTAAATCCTCACTATAAAAACATTTTATCATGTTACGCTGGACACACACAAAGTATTAAGTCAACATTATCTATTTCCTAGTAGACGTTTAATATTATTCTTCTAACCTAATACAAAATGATGATGAGGGAATTATAATTGAAATGCAGTCTCATGTTTAAGGTGTATTTATAGTTGCCTCTATCACTTTCATTTTGTTTTGCTTTGGGGTATTTTGGTGTTTTTACCTCCTCTTTTCACCCAAAAAGCTGGTCATGAATCCATTTGTTTATTTTGTTTTCCATGACAGTATTCCTCTTTTCTTCTTCTTGGCCAGCTGAATTACTGTTTTCCAGAAGTTTGTATTCTAATAGCATTAAACAGCATTGGGTTTTCATTTTTTTCATTGCACTGCACCTTTTAAATGCAGTGAATCTACTGTCCATTGCTTTAAAGAGTGTTGGAGGGCAGGCACAGCTCTTACCTTTTAATTCACTGCTATTCATACCTAAGATGATGCATGACATCCATATTACTGACAAGGTTTGAACTATGAGAAACTTTAGTCAGTTATGTTGACATTAATCAGCTAAAACTGGCTTTGGATATTCTCTAAAGAAGCACAGGAGCTGTGGAATGAGGGCTGGAATGGGTCTAACACCAAACTACCTGTGGAGGGTGTTTGTCACTGTCATGTGATGGTGCTTGCTGTGGTTTGCTTTAGACAATTATAGACATTTTCCTCTCTGGAAAAAGATGCCCCATCCACAAATTCTCTTATATTTGTAAAACACCAAATAGGACTTCTCCTTCCAACTCCTTTGCAAAGCAGCTCCTCTGAATTTTATTTGCATATATTTATTACTGCCACAGGACCCCAAGACAGTAATAGGATACATACAGAGGATATAGGTCAGTCCATATTGTGTTTACAATCCAAAATAGAAGGAATTTAAGTGAGACGAAGAAGAGGGATAATCAGTTGACACTTTTTTAGTACATGGATGCCATGGTTAGCTCCAAAGAGTGGTGTGATGTGTCTAGTACCCATTATGTAAGAGTAGGGAGATTTGAATTTAAGCTTAAGGAAAAAAACACATCCAAACAAATTCCCAGACTTTATGCAAATTAAACAAATGTGATACATTGTAATAACTTAGCAAAATATTCAATATACCAATCATCTAATGCACAGAGAATTAAAACATGCAAGTAAAACACAGCACAGCTGAATGATAACATTAAACTGAAAAGAAAATTCAGTATTATAATTGCAAAAATAGTTCGCTATTCATTGCACAGAAAAAATGCTATTTATGTACTGAATGTATTTTACCTCATAGTTCTTAAGACAGAAGAGAATCACAGAGCTTACAGCATTTGTTTCACAACATACTTCTAATTTGGCATATGAGAAGCTGAAATGTATCTAAAAATTATTCAATCTGTTTAAACTGCAGGGAAAATCATTCCATCATCCTAAGAACAAGCAAACTACAGAGGAAAAAGATGCACATTAATGACAGAAAGTGGCCATGTTCCTCTTTGTAATAATGTTTTGTGCTGAGTATTCATTTGATTGAACTTAAACCAAACAGGAAGGTAACACACCTGGCAATTTAATGTTTTTATATGTAATTTTTTGTAATTCACAGAACACATTTAGATCATTTTTTACTGATTTAAAGTATAATAACTTTCATCTTAGCAAGCTGAATTTGAGAGTCCTGAAAATATTTTTTGTTTCAGAACTAACTTCTTAGCTTACACTTTCAGTGTATCTGCCAGGTACAAAACACAAAAAAAGCTTGAATGAATTGGCCACTAATTCCCTAGTCATGAATGTTCAAAGCTGACAATTTTGATCATACTGAAACACTCATCATGCTTTTGGACAGTAGGGATTCTGTGTTCCCCTCTAGTTGGACTTAACATTGCCCCTTAGAATCACAGAATTAGTTAAGTTGGAAAAGACCTCCAAGATCACCGAGTCCAATTGTTAACCCAGCACTGCTAAGTCCACCACTAAACCATCTCCTTAAATACCACACTTACAGTCTTTTAAAGACTTCACTTGTTGTGAACAGGAGACCCTTTTCCACTGTGAGCCCACTGACAGGTGAGGTCAGCACAGCAGACATAGAAGGAACCACTACTCAGCCATTAGGGAGACTAATGGGGTAGATCTAATCTGATAAATGTATGAACAGGCTACATTAATTTCTGCATTCGTACATGCATAAACTATAGTGCGTGACGCAAGTTGAAGAAAACATGCTTAGGATTTAAAAATACATTTTGCTAAGAAGAACCTGAAGGCGTATTAAAAAGAATATGATGTTGGAAAAAGGAAAATTAATGAAAGCTGAATAACCTACTGATTGCTGTACATTTAATCATATTCTGCTGGATTTATCAAAGACAGATTTGGTTGCATGATACTTATTTTAGATTGGTGGTGTGAGTTAGAATACCTTGTTTTTACATTATGAATATTTGGCTCTATAAAATATTTGTTATGCAGCAGGTTCATTTGTTTGTCAATAATCTTATCTGGGAGAGTCAATATACGAATTTGAAGCGAACGGCCACTCTCTCACATTAGTTACAATCTCTTGTATGCTGCTGGAGCTATTCTAGTTTTCTTGGGTTTACTCTCAACTCTGACAACACAATTAGGTAGACACAGGCTTTATGCTTTCAAAGGTGTGCAAATTGCTCCCAAAATTTTCACAGCATATGTTATTTTCTGCAGGAAACTATAAAGGGAAAACACCCTAAATATTTGCTTATTTGATGTAAAGTTTTTGCCTTTGTCTGCAGAATTAAGCTCCAGAATGTTTTTCTTTCTGAAGTATTTCTCCTTTATGGCAATAGAACCAGAAACAAAATAAGAGTTAAAAAATGTTGTCACTATCCAAACAAATATGAAAATTCATAAATATTATGGCTTGTGCTATAGCACTTCAAAAATACTTTCAACAGATGGGCTAGTGAGACTGCCGTTCATGTTTTACCAGTCAAGAGGCATGTTTAAACTGCTGGTTGAAACACACAATATGAAGCACATTCCACATATAGTGTGAGAAAGGAAGTCTTGTTTGCTAAGAAATCACACATTAAAAAAGCTAACTGAATGGCATAATATTTTAGAAAACTGTAAGTGTTTGAGAGGAGGTCAGTGGTCAGAGAAAAACATTACTGCTATACTGTAGAGGAAAAAGAAGTGAAAAAGAGAAAATCTTATTTCTCTACATAAAAGCATCCCAGTGTTTTCCAAACAACTATCTGGATGAAAAGTTGAAAGTGGAAAATTTTGCATATACTTCTACACTAGAAAAGCACAATAACACTGTAAAAACCAGCCAGGGGGACAACATTTTTTTCAAGTTACAGTGGTTTAATGCAGATAAAGAAGGAAGATAAGAATTTTTAATCTATATTTTAATGAAGATAAAGATGACAGATGAAGGAGGAGGAGAAGGAGGAATGTGTTCTGTATCTTTCACTATGAACTGAGATAGTCTCTTACAGAAGGGACGTTAGTTAATACGAATGGTCACACTCCAAAACTTCACTATATAACAAATTCCAGCGAGCTTGTCCCTACGTAATCCACTCTATGATGTCATCTCTTAAGTGTGTAATAATTAATCACATAAAAATATCCTATAGATCACTTCAATTTTCTGAAGATTTCTGTCATTTGTAAGTTCCACACTGATGAAACAGAGGTAAAAAAATATAATGGGCAAAATCATTAACTGTAGCCTTATATGGTGATACTGAATTCAGTTTTACTTTTAACTCTCAAGTATAAGGGCGTTCTTTTGCATGGGACACAGAAGAATCCTAGCACAGGTTACAGAAGGGAGTGGAGAAGGCAGAGCTGCCTCCAGAGAAGGAAAAACTAGTGTTGGGAACTACTTTCTACATTTATAAAAACAAAGCATATTGTAATTTCTTACATTCCTGATGCATAAAACAGAGAAAGTCAAGCTTGTACATTATTACTTGTAACCCTGTAAGAGATAAGGAGTCATGAAGCTGTAGCCTTACAGTCGACCTATCTACAGAACAGTATAACTGAAGTCAGATAACGTCTCCCACAGGACTTTGTAATCATTCCTGCTTGGGTCCGTTATCTGAGAGGCAAAACACATCTCTTCAGTCTTAATATCATGAACAATAGCTTAAAGTCAGATTCCAATCTTATAGGTTGGCATTCATGAGTCTTAACTGATGATTCTAGGACACAAGTATATTTATTGGCTATGCAACTCACGTTTTTGTTGAGTCGAAACATCTCTTCCAGCTGCATCTGGAAACACCATGAGGAACTTGAAGCATTTGAGTTCCTTCGCATTCTCTTTTTCATATCTGATCCTTATTCTGTAATAGAGTGATAGAGGAAATAAAAAGTAGAGAATTTGCATCAGTTATTATAAAATGATCAACCTAGTTAATGAATTTAATTAAGACAGTCAATACCAATTATTTTAGGAACAAAACTAAGGAATAGAAAATACAAGTGACATGCCAGCATATATAGTAGTAGAGGCCACTCAATATTACTCCCAGTCCCTTATTTAAGTTACTGTACACATTTGTAGGAAACCATTTAATCAAATCTTTGTAGGATTTATTGCTTGCTTTTATATGTTTTGGGTAAACTAATCCTTGGAATTATTCTCTTCCCAGTTCTCACTGATGAAAAGTTTTTGGTGATAGAATGAAACTACTTGTCATCGAGCTCCCAACAGCAGTCACAGCTGCACAAACTCGTCCTTGGCACCATAAGAGGATCCACCAACAGCTCCTTCATCCTGTGTCCATCACCTTTACTGTTAGCCCAAGCTAAGAAGTTCAGACCCATGTTTGGATTCCTGCGGTGGCACCCACAGGATCCCTTGGCTGCAATACTGACATAGTGTGTGCTTGGAAGCTCCTCACTTCTACTGTACTCTGAATCTCTGCCCTCAGCAGTGCCCACTAAACTACAATCAGTCATATTTTTCTGATGGTGAATGAAGTCTGACCCTCAAATCCAGAGAAGCTAGAGAATACCTGCAGTGGTGCAGACCAGCCCAGCTCAGTTAAACTGATAATAGACTTCCTCTGGAATAGATGCTGGCAGACTTTATTTAATCACCCTTACATGGTTTCTTTACTGGAGGATAGCCTTCAGTCCTTCTCTCAGAACTTTGAAATTGCTGGAAACTTGTTACCACCCTAACTCCCCTCCGTGTCATAGTCACACAATATATTTTGCTATTTTACAATAGTTTTCAAACACTTAGCCAGAAACTGCCAGAGTTATCTTATGTCCATCATAAGTGCAAACTAATTCTCTAATCTTTCAAAATGACAAGTGATCTGCAAGTCATTCTTCTTCTCACACACCATCCACAGAACCATTTGGAAGCTGTCTGCTTTTTTAGGCAACAGCTAGAGATGTAGCAATACTCTACTTGAACTCCAATATAGTAATGACTTATTGAATATCCTGTCATTTATTCTCAGACCTGCTGCCCATACTGTGCTATGCTGCCCATATGAACAAGATCAAAGGAGGGTATGAGATAAAAATCTGTGAAAATAGCTGTGAAATAGATGGATCAGAAGTAGATTTAGGCTTATTTTTCATTTAAACCGCGCTTCTTTTGTCACAGATTCAGACACATGGAGTTCTTCCTCTTTCCCTCCAATCCCAGAATGCCAGGATCTCTATAGTAATCACTGAGGTGCAGCTGTTATTTTCCTCACTAATGACTATGCTGGACTATATCAGAAGGAGAAGGATTCTATTAAACACAAGTTCAGGAAGAAACTTAAAAATAGAAATTCTAACTTCCAAATATTATGACTGACACAGAGCAAAGACGGATGGTGTAGGTAGGGGAGATAGTAGCAGCTGTAACGCTGACTTTACTGCCATTAATGTTTATGTTGCATATGAAGTGGTTTACCAACATGCTGATGGACTGGCAAAACGTGTAAGCATACAATTTATTCCTCCATGCAACAGCTACAGAAGATCACAACCACAAATGCGAGTTTCAGAATAGACTGTATCAAAAGAGAGAGCTTTATTTTGACAAGCAGAGAAGTGCAATGAAAGATTTATTACTCAGTGGAATAATTGGTGAATACATTTATCCTATGAACATTTAACTATAACAATCAACCTAAATAATCAAAGCTGCCCTAGAATTTTTACTATTTCACATTAATTCAAGAATAATTTCTTATTTTACTCACATTAGCATTAATGGAAATGGAACTAATAAATTAAATCTCAAATTTATGTGAAACAAAAAACATTTTAACCTTCATAAGCCTCTTCTGCAGGCCATCCGTTCTCATTCATGCTGCATTTTAGCCCAGCAGATGACACCAATATGCTTTGGCGTGCTACCTATGTTCTACGGGCTATCCATGCTGTGACAATGATTTTGCTAATTAGGGTATGCTCCCAGCAATCTTTGGTCCTTTTCTCACATGAAGTCTCTCTAGAAAGTGGCTTGCCGTGACTGGCTCACTCACCTCTTTGCAGACCTGCTATTAACATCTTATCAAGACCTATCTAGCTCTGTATGCTTCATTCGTCTGTTTGCTCCAGTCAGGCATAAACTGCTGATTTTTGGATTAGCTGCTTTTGTCTGTTAATCTGCCCTTGACTCATAGGCTGAAATGTTTCAGCAGTAGAAATCTGAAGCATTTCAACAGTTTTTTTCTGAACCACTTAGTGAGTGACTTTAGAGAAAACTGCATGCTTTGCCAAGACTTGGGCATATTTGTGGGCTCTCAGTATGTGAATCAATTACATAATATGTTTGAATGCAATGCTTAGGTAGACGCAAATTTAGCCTAACGTGGTGTTATCATGTAATCATATTGATCTCAAACTGAAAGCAATAGCATGAGATCTTTTGACTCTTCACAGAACTGAGCAATGTTCTGGCTGCAGATCACCACAATTCACTGCATGAAGCCATAACAAAAAACCCATACCAAATCAGTGGTATATTGGTACAAGCTCTTACACTGTTTTCAACAAGTTCTGGCCTGTAGGGGATTCTGTCTCACTTCTCCTTTGACTAATAAGGCCATACAACATGCTCAAAGAAACTAGCAAAATACGGTTTAGCTAAAACTTTATTGCACAAAGATCGGGAAAAGTGAAGACAAGAGGATGCTACCTGCACTCTAATTTTGATCCCAATCAAGCCAGTGGCATCTGCATCATTATTGAGAGTAGAGAGAGAGAATGGGGATCCATGTACTATGTTTTGAGGCTCCTGTGGACATATATATACAGCCGTACATTCAACGCTTGTGCAGCACAGCTACCAGGACAGCAATGCGTGGCTCAACAAATGCAGTCACGTAACGGGGCACATCCTCTGTGACAGATCAGACAAATTAAGAAAAACACATAGGATTTGACTGGATACTATCAACAATTTGATTCATTCTTTACTTCGTGTCAGAATATCCAAGCAAGAGAGAAAAATATGCATTTAAAAATACTGCTGAATGTTTAATTGCTGAAACTTTCTACTCCATCCCTGCTCAGTTGTAAGAATGATCAGGGCATGGAGCATTACTTGAAGAATTAATGACCACCTGAGGTTAACAGCCCACAGCTAAGCCTTGAGCCTTCAGCTTTCTCAGATAGTCATTAATCCCCAGGAATTGTCCTGTGACTCCATCATTACTTCTAATTTAAAAAGTGTATTTTCTCCTTTTAATTTTCTTTTCACAAAATGAAAGTACTCCATTAGACTTTGTCTTTAAATCACATCTGCATTGATTACCTAGGAAAAATAATGAGAACAAAATTAAATTTGTCTGTTTAATCATGGAATCCTGATTAAATATTTGTTATAAACATTCCATTCCAATTAAGATTGCATAAAAAATGCACATTAGGCAAAGAATGGTATACAATTCAAAGCTATAACATGTCCTGACACACTGCCTCTACTTTTTTCCTTCTTTATTCCTTGCTGAACAATGTATTACATTTGTGATAAACTTCACAAGTTCGGTTCAGCATCACTGGATTATTAAAACAAAACAGTAGCTATGGATTACACAGCTGCTTCAGTGGTCTGATAGTGAAATCAATTTAAATCACAGTGATGAAGATATTCTTAAAAGAACCACATTATCACAGAATTACTTTCTTTTTTAAAGGCAAAACAAAGAACAAAAGAAAATACCTAGGTAAGATTTCAGACTGTTCCATTTTTGTCCATAACACTGTTCTCTGATGGAATCCCATAGGATTCCATATGCACCTAGAGATGCATGTTGCTATAATTAAATTAGTCTATGGCTCAGTCCCTTAGCAGCCACGGAGAGGGCACTATACCACAGAGCAATGTGTGTTGAAACACTGGGTTCTGGATTACAGTGAAACAGATGGATTGAAATTGTGATTTTATAATGAACTTCAGCAGGAAGTTCAAAGCTAGTTTTGTCAGCCTAGCTCTCTCTGCTGCTGAAAGGTACCTGCTATGCTGCCATGCAGACATAACAGCAATGCACTAATCTGATTCAAAGTTTTGAATAATCACAGTGAATATGTTAGTTCTCAGCTGCCTTTTTTGTTTGCATACAAGTTTGTGCCTCTGATAGCACATCCAAGTGTGGACAACCCAGCCATTGCGTGCTCAGAGATGCATGCTGGAGATCTGAGTCTGCAAATCAGGCTGCGACCCATAAAGTGCTTTAGGTCAACATCCGCTATAGTTCATGTGTAAGTAATCTAATTTTCTGTGAGAGAGTTTCATTTCTCCCTCCACTTTACTCCAAATATGCCCACTTCGCCCTCTGCCACAATATTCTCAGTTTCCTCCAAACCCCATCTCCAGTACTGGACTAAGCAAACAAGTCCATGCATTGAACTAGAAGAAAAAACTGATAAGATTCTTCCCCTTTATATAGAAAACTGACTGTGCTGAGTTTTTTTGTACACAAATGGTCAATGAAATTAGTCAGTATACAAACATATTTGAACACATCAGTTGAAAATATCAATAAACGTTTGAGGATTTTTTTTTTCTCCTTGTCTCATTTCAGCTTCTCTAATATGAAAGCAGATGGAGCAGCATAAAATCAACAACATCTGATCCTAAAATATACCTAAAAATTTTCAGGTTTTCTGAATGTTTCATTGCTCCTTCCAAGTCTTTTTTCCAAAAGCTTGCTGCTTGCTTTTACAGTGTCTATATTTAGACTGTAGAAATCATACCAAAGAACTCATCTTTTTAGCACCTTTTATTTAATCACTGCAATAATATGAATTATTTCAGTAAGAAGGCTGACATATTTGGTCACTTTCTTGATTCTGCTATCAAATTAAGGATCTCAGAGTGATTTCAACAGTAACTTCCTGAAAGAAATTGCATGCATTTCTTGTGCTGTCAGTAAATTAGCCATGAAAAATATTTCAGCTGTGCCACCCTGGGTGGTGTTGGTGAAGGAACAGGAAGGTTACCTGGAGATACACCTGTCCTGCAGCTGCCAGATGGTGTTGAACAGAATAAACTGCTATGGAGACTAGCTGGATTTTTACCAGGTAAGTGCACCATTACACACAGCCTTTTTATGTATTCAGAGTCTTAGGGGACTGATATATGCATATTTGATCCCATTAAAAAAAAAAAAAAGAAAATATTGACTATTCAGCATGTTCTTCGTGTTCTCTTTCACACAATAAATTATGAATTATACACATGGAAACATCTTTCTATCAAAAAATCTCCATCCAAAAAAAGAAAAAAAAACCCTACTGGAAAAAACCCCAAACCAAATTACTTTTACATAGCCTGACATAAACATTACATGTTTATTTAAAACATTACAAAGGCTATTTGCAAGACCTACATGTATTTAACAAGAATAATAAAGATAGCACCACTTGCTATTTTTAAAGAAATAAAGTAATTTTACAGATTGAATTATGGATTCCAGTTTCATTTTACAGTTCTGCAAACACATAAGGATACAATTCAATAGACTTCACATGACAACACAATCAAGATTAAATTTTTTCATTTTTTCAGAAAGACAAATGGGTACCATAATTAAAATACAGGATTCATTTTTAGGTGCAGTAGGTGGAATGAAGTGAACCAAGGCAAAACAAAAATCCAAACCTCCAAAATCTTACTCTTGAAGAGAGAACGGGGGAAACTTTCATGGATGCATATGGTCTCATCTGAAAGAGCACTTCCCACACTAACTTCCCACTAGTACTTTAAGAAACATCGGTTCAAAACTGATTCAAAAGAAGGATGACCTAGTGAGTCACCAGTATCATTTAAGGAAACCTAAGAAATATCTTCAAGACCTCTTGCCCTGCTATTTGACTTTATCCTATTTATAAGAGCACAGTCTGAGACCACATGCATTTATTCAAATACATGACAAGATTTAAAAAAAACCATTTTCTATATGAAAAGCACTCTTTCTACATTTATTATGGAAGCAGATGAGAACTCTTATTCTCCTGTCTTTGCAAGTAAAACCATAATTTCTAGGCCCATCAGTGCCATCTTCTGAAACACTGAAATGCTATGGATTCATTAAAGTTACCATACTCTATTTATATACTACTAACATAGCAAATATTTACTCCAAACAGAGTGCCTTGTTTTTAAAACCAAGTTTACTACTCTGTGATTGTTTTTAGCTTTTACCACAGGGCCAGGTTAGAGGGAAGGTCTTGCAATTTAACATGATCAGCCACTTGTGAAGAGTACTTATTTTTCAAACTTCACCATTAATCAATTATTCTGTAAATAGATGAGGACCTATGCATGTTTAAAATGAAATTTACACATTAAACCACTCAAGATAACCTTTCATTTCTTTAATAAATTAATTCAGTGCTAATGAAGGGTGAAATACTGACTGAATCAGTCATTAATTTAACCTTACCCTCTTGATAAGATCAGCTGAGCTACTACTTTTCACATGGGTATGTCAGGGGAACAAGTAATTTTATAATAACCCAGTGAAATGTATAAACATGGTAGTATTTAGAAAATGCATTAGCAAGAAATTTACTGAACTACCTTCAGGTTATTAAAATAACTGATTAATTAGCCTTCTTAATACCATATGGGCATCATCCACAAACATTTTAGAGATTAAAATCTGAAACCATTTTAACAATTATGATTTCTAAAAATGAATACATGTAGATTTCTACTTTTCAAAAGGAAATCCACCAGCTCCTAGCATGCTTAACATAAAGCCGTATGTATACAAGTTCCTTGTAAAAGGTCTTGGGGCGGGGGGGGAAGAAACAAAACCAGGCAAAAAACTCAGAGTAATGTGATAATCAATATAATATGAGTCTGACAAAAAGAATAAAAAAGAAGCATCAGTAGGACAGTAAGTCCTGTTGGGGAGACTTTCATTTACATTACATGTTCAGATGCAAATCCAGTCCATCCTCACCATTTTTTTCCTTTTTTTCAATTCTCTTGTGTTACAGACTCTGATTTCTACCAGCAGCATGTAAAAGACCTTTCTAGAGCCTAAACAGAACACTTCAAACGTTTAGTTTTATTTTCTAGTACAAACTTGTTTACTGAATGTTTGTGTGTTGAAAGACACTGAAGCCTAGTTATTTGTCTTCTATGACACTTTTCCAGGCCACACTGGAAGGCAGCTTTGCGGCACGCTTTACTAGGAACCGGGTTTCCAGTAGCACAGTACTATCAGGAGAACCATTATTTGTTCAGATAATTCAGCGTGCACAACTACAAGCAGGAAAAAGGTCCTTAAAAATTAATATTGTCTCAGGCTAAAGCAAAGGCAGCCTGAACTCAAACCAAGGAATCAAGTGATAGTCATAACTCTCCTGCTGAAGAGCATTCCAGTGTTACAGATAATCTTTCATCATACAGATCCAAAACACCAAACACTTATTCTGAAGTGTTCAAATTATATGTTGGGATGGTAGTTACAAAGCTAATGCCCAGAGCTGGGGAATAAAAATAAAGGAGTTCTGTGGAAAGGGAGCATGCTTGAATCATTTATGCTTTTCAGCCCTGCTGTCCAATGGATGGACAAAATTGCCTGAATGAACAAAAACTGGGCAAAACTTTGTTTAGATTTTGGTCAATAATTCTAACTGAATCTAAGAGTTCCAATAATAAATAAACCTTCATTTTTAGTAACCTACTAATCTAAGTTTTAGAAAGAAAAACAGACAACAGTCTACATTTTATACTTCAAATGTAAAAATGTTAATAAAACACCTGATAAATATATAATCTTTTTTTGTGGATAATACTTATAATTTCATAAAATATAGAAATACTACACAAACGAGTATTTGTACAAAGATAAATACCTGTGTACAAATAACAGCCTATATTCTTTATTCTCTGTGTATATTCTTTATATGTAATTATTACTGTAAAAAGCTATAGAATTAAAAGTCTTCCTCATACCAGTGAAATTTTACAATTTTTTTGAAGCTGTAGTAATGGCCTACACATTTGCTTAAATTCTGTTCTGGCAAAGAAAACATCTGAAATACATTATTTTCAAAAAGTCACTATACATTTGATTTTCACCATTGAAAGATACGTTTGATTTGGTTTCTGATTTTTCTTTTCCTCAGTTACCATTTTGCCCTGAGGTAAGACATGTAAAGGCAAGCATCTATTAAAAAAACTGCACAGGAAACAGCATATACTGCTCACCAGCAAGTACTAGACTATTCTTTATAGCCACTGGAAATAAAGTTCTGTCATCTCCTTTAAATAAAATATCTTGCTTTTATCTAGTAGTAACATTACATCAAGTCGGGGACAGGAAGATATAGATGTCTATGGAGACATACAGAAATTAAGTTCGGCTGTTAAAATGAGCCCTGAAACACTCACTTTGCTAATGTTGGTCCCAAAAGACAACTGGAAAGAAGGGCACCCCAGGTCATTTTTATGATAGAGCCAAAAGTGTAGTGGACACTTTTATCAGACATCTAAATGCACTCAGGTTTACGTAGAACAGTCATGCAGCCAGTTACAGTTTATTTTAAAGGGAAAAAACATCTGTGTATACAGCTAAAATCAAACAACCCCTTGGAAGAACAAGGATGAAACATTACAACTGTTTGGTCAGAATGACTTTCTTAACTCTCTCACTGTAGAAATAGGAAAAAAACATAGAGGAATCAATAATGAAAAGTTACAGAGGGATTGTGCAAGAAGATCTAGGTTAAGATTGTGTTGACACTTGATTAAGAATTTTGTAGTTTTTATTATTAAGTACTGAAATTCAATGCCAGTTTTAAAATATTTAATTGGAAAGCTAGGGATAGCCACCTGAAAAAAACAACTGAAAGCATAAACTAGGTTCCTCAAACTTCTAACATAGGCAGAAAAAAGAAATACATGTTAACTGTAAGATGTATGGTGAAACTGCAAGCAAATTAGCGATTGGTTGTGTAGATTGTTTATAAGATATACATATCATTTCACAACCATATCTTACTTATCTTCACAATCATATCTATCTGGTGTAAGATAGGATAAAATAGTTACTGCCCAAGAGCTCATGTCAGTCCTTAGACGGGTTCTGGATCTCTCTTCCTTAGTGGCTTCATGAATATTGGGGTAAGGGGCTGTTTGTCTTTTCTTTTTTTTTTTTAAGGGGAAAAATTAACCCTATTAATCTCAATACTTTAAGATCAGCAATTGTTCAAGTGCTTCACTCCTAGGATTTAAGTGAAGAAAAAGCAATCTCTACTTCCTGTTGGAGTGTACATAAGCAACATCTATCACAATAAGCACTATTGTGCCCACATACTCGGCCAGCTATCTCGGCCCATCTTCCTTAGAGCGGTAGTGAAAAACCCTTTCATACTCTGATTTAACTGAAATGCGATTTATTCTCCTCTCCGTGGTTGCACTCACAACATCTACAGTTCTGTCTACCCATGTAACTTTAAAACTATATGCATTCTGAAATAATCTGAAAACATTTGAACAATCCTGAAAAATACAGTCATATCATAAAGATGAATGTCCCAGTCAGTAATAGAGACAATGGAAGTAACACCATGGTCATTAAGGAGTACCCACAAAGAAGCTCCTGAGAACAGCAACCTTAACAACAACCTTAACAATTTGCCATGAGGCAGATGACGCAAAGGTGCTTTCGTATCCAACGATAAATTCTGTTCCACAAACAACTTCTCTTAGCAAGGCCACATAGTAACCATCTACACAAAGAACTCAGCAGGAGGAACAATTCAATTCCCCATGCTGCCCCAAATGAAGCTTATTACTGTACTTTACTTGTTCCTGCCAGGTAAGACAGAACTACAGCTCATTTTCTTACCCAGTCATCCTTTGTTTGGACACAACATGATAAAACCCTGTGGATAAACCTTCTGCAACTGATTCAGTTCATTCCTGAGGGTCAGAGGATATGGAATTCCGAATGGAGCATTAGCACTTTCAAGGGCAAATAAACTACAAAAGTATCTGTCTAGTCTTCCAAAATACTGAAGTCTATAGCCTCAAAAATAGTTAGGACTCTATCTACCACCCAATTGAAGTTAGGCACCTATACTTCAGGTATATAGTTATATTTTCACTTGTAACATTTGGATTTTTAGCTTGGAAAGTTCTTAGTTTTCCCTCACACAAGTGCCATTATATAGATTTGACAGACCTTGTTATCCTTATTTACTTCTCTGCAC
The DNA here is from genome assembly GCA_013396755.1 of Sclerurus mexicanus. Taxonomy (NCBI): domain Eukaryota; kingdom Metazoa; phylum Chordata; class Aves; order Passeriformes; family Furnariidae; genus Sclerurus; species Sclerurus mexicanus. Next base: position 446,223 of record VWZF01004809.1, read on the forward strand.
AAGCTTTTATATATATTTATTTTGACCTGAAAGCAGTAACTGTGTAAAGTATACAAGATGTGATGATCCTAAATACATATCTGAGGACACAGTAAAAGCGTAACAATAACTAAACTTCCCTTCAGTCTTAGCCTCATACTCTGAATAATACTTCTTCCTGACCATATGACTATCAGAAACTATTCTGCCTTCAAGGACAAAAGACTGCACTTCTGTACCTTATTTTACATATTGAGATGGGAAGTAAAAAATTATGGCCAAATTAGGTTGGAAAATCAGAGCATGCACAAAACTGCTCATCAAAACTCTAGCATCTGTTAGGATTAAAAATATCATATATTATTAATTTACATTTAGGAGTCTATATCCTGCTGTAAAACTGTACAGCTTGCCTGCTTCAGCATATTAAGGCCTCAGGGAGGTAAATCGCAACAGTCATCCTTTACAAGCAAAGTGTGTTTAACATGATTGTTAAGGGAATTTTCTTAACATCCCCTCAATAGCTGAATGGGCAACTGGTCAGCTAGTGAGCCATGTTCATGTTTTCACAGTTCCTGCCCCAATCATCACTATCCTACCTGCACTTGGTACTTGACATTCTTTCCCTTTCAGTGGCACATGAACAGATTACATATTATCAGCCTGGCCTTGGAAACCTCTGTACCCAGCCCTGGTTTGCACTGAAGTGAAAGTGAGACCAATAAAGCAAAAACCAGCATGCTTTTTCTTATGCAGCAAAAATAATTGGGAAGGAAATTAATAAAATAATATGCTTTAAAGTACTTGTTCAATATTTCAGTTGATTGGCTAACATTGCAGAAATGTCTTATAATATACATTAAAGAACCAACCAAAAAATCCATACGTGAAAAAAAAAATGCCTGCAAGAGACCTTATTCTCCTTGGAGCAGAATCCACTCTGCAATTTTAAGTCAAGAAAACTGCAGAATATGAAGAGGAAAGAACATGTCAGGCTGGGTTTTGAGCTGACATGCCTCCCTAGCTTATCCTCATTGTTATCTTGAAAACTATTTCTTTCCCCCTTTCCCTGCATGGAATCTTTTATTCGCAAGAAGTTCAGAATACATGAAATGTTGAAAGAAAAAGGCATTGTGATACAATAGAAGAGTCAAAATTAACCCTAAAATTTTTGTGTCACGTAGACAGAAGAGGAAATTAGACAGTTACCTCAGAGTAAAAATAATAGTGTAGCTGTCTGAATGCAGGTACATCAAGCAATTATGCAAATTTCCAGCACCTTTTACACTGCAGTTCTGTAGGTGTTAAAGACTGCGGTTAGACAGACAGGTCAGTGCTTGCCCACCTGAAATTTGCAGTCTGCCATACGGCGCTGCAGTGAAATTGCAGTGCTGTGTCAACTTCTTACAGCACATTGGAGGCATTTGCTGTGTCTGCTGGTGCCACCTACAGTGAGCTGATCGCAGCTGTGCTGTTGTGGATTCCCTCTTCAATACAACAGCAGTCATTTTAACAAGCTAGCTGGAATAGCTACCCAAAATGCATCAAAAACGTATTTTAAAGAGAAAAATAGACCTTTCATAACAAGACAAATTGGCATAGCAAATTAAAACAACACTATTCAGAAAAAGACACAGACAGGCAAGCAGGTAAAAACAGAGGGAAGAAGATCAATGAGTAGTCAGACTAGACTAGTAAGCAAAATGCAAGTCAGATCACCTGGCTTTAGATAACAGTTATGCAAATAAAAAATGGATTATTCAGCTTGCAGAGAGAGGCAGACCACAGATGGATGAGATGAACATATATTTGTGACTTTGAAACAAAACTTTTTATATTTCACTTCTTTATTCCATTTCCAATGCAATACGACCATGGCTTTTGTTATTCTGTTACCCCATTCTGCATGTGTTTGATAGATGGCAAATAGTACAATCAACAAAAAAATACAAAATAGATATTCAACATCAAGAGTATCAAACAGGTGTTGGGCCATGAAGACATTGGGGAATCTGGAGATTACTCATATGTTTGTCACAGACTTATTTATACATCTCTGAGCAAGTCTAAACGGCGCAACACAGAGCAGTGCAGAGTCCTAAACTAGAATGTCTACATCATGTATGCAGCAAATTCCAGTTCCTGTGTCCAACACAGAAAATCTGTATTACAGTATCTCGCTCAGCAGAACTAATGAGCTAACCCATGTCAGTGTTGCAGGACTCAGCCAGTGGCAATTTAAGGCCATATGAACTACTCGCAGTGGTAAGGTGAAGTATTGTCTGCATCATTACATTAGATCTGTTTGTGTTTTTCTTCCCACTCTCAAAGCAAATGACATTTCTTGTTTCACCTTGTTTATTTTTTCTATTTCGTCTGCTTAATCTCTGGGGCACAAACAATACTTTTTCTGAAGGATGTTTTGTCCAGTATCTATGCAGCAGTGATGTGATTGCAATTGGGTTCAGCTGAGGTTTTTAAATCCTGGCTTTAAAAAAGGCAATAGAAGAAAATTAAGTAAATATGTTAGAAGCTCGTGGAGGTGGGTCCCTTTGCTTAGCCTTGTCAGCAAGATGTAATCATTTCAAGTTATTATTTTTGTGTATCTATTGCATAGATTTATGGTAGTAGAAGTTGGGATTTGTGGCATCATAGATGATTAGAGAGTTTGGAAAGTGAGGACAAAGGTAAATTTCAAAGATAAATTTCAAAAGATAATCATGCTCATTTCAATGAAAATGCAAGATGGAGGATATAATTTGTAATGTCAAAATGAAAACAAAAAGTGTCAACAAAAGGTTCAGAAGATATAGCAGTTCCCAGGCCTGGAGAAGCTGAATGGACATCGCTCTCACTATTGAGCAGGTCACAATAGAGCATACATTGGCAGCTGTACATAATGAGTAACTTGAGATAGTGGCAGGGAACTAAAGACCAATTGATCTGAAAGATAATACGTGATGATGCCAATGTTTATGTGGTTACAGAATCAGTTAGAATTGTGTACATAAAGGCAGTCTGTGTTTTTACCAACCTCTGCAATCTATTTATTAAAGCTTTGCATGCAAGTCAACACATAATCCAAAATACTCAGTCTTCCCTAAATCAGCTCACTCACACTGAAGTCAGAAGATAATTTAGAATGGAATGTTCTGTGATATCTCATACCTCTTAATATGCTGGAAATCCCTCAGACATGTTTGCTGTACCAGCAAACATCACTAAATTACCATTAGTTTAAGGCTCTAAACAGCTTTTGTTTTCATTATTAGGAGTCCAGAACAACATACTTTCTGAGACAGAAGTATCTAACCTGGTAAAAGAACTTCACCATTTCTTCCATTTTATAGCATTACCTTTTGATCTCAACTGCAATTTATAAATGCTATAAAATGTTATGGAATATTATATAATAATTAAATAGAAATTTTTAAAACAGATTCCAATTAAGAAGAATTCAAATTCTTCTTAAAACAGAAGAGTGTTCTTTAAAGAGGGAATTACTAGATCTGCACAACTTTTTTTTTTTTAATTTCGTACAGTGATCTCATGGTAAGTTATTTTTAAAGTGTTTTTAAAATAACATGCCCCACTTTGTGGTTTAAGCAGATTCTTCAACAAGACACCACATTATCAATTTTCCTCTTAAACTTTCCCTTTCTTGCCTACATACAGAAATTGAATTAGAACAGAAGGTGAAAGGATGTTGGTGCATTGCTTTGGATAAAGAGAGAGAAAAAAAATAGGAGATATATATGCTAATAGCTGCAAAAACCAGAATTTTGATCATACTGATCTGAGCAGAGGAGACATACACCATCCATACATTACCGAACAACAGCCATTATATCAAAGCCACACAGTATGACAATCGACATAAATTTCTGTAGGAACATTTTTGTGAAGCACTCAGGCTTTGCACGGGAAAAGCTATGATGGATAAAACACCACAAGAAGAAAGAGATTTGGATTGTGTGGTATTTTTTTAATTGTTGAAGATAGAACAGGATCTGATCACAGTGAAAACAGATAAGGGTAATAAATAAGAACTTATAAACATCAAACCTAGGCTAAGAGGTTAGACTGGCTGAGTGATAAGGAAGAGTAGAGGATAATCACAATGGCAGATGCAAGTCTACCATTTGCCTGTGAAGTCAAAGCAACAATAAATTAACAATAAGCTAGGTTTGAAATGATTTTGTGTAAAATTAATAAACTTATTTAGGTAATACTCTTCACTAGTCAAAACAAAGCTTATACAATGCAAGTTAGAGTACTTATTTCCATTTCCTAACATGACAACTGTTTACAGAAGCTCATGAGCAACTGTCCTACATGAGCTAGACTGTTGGTTTGACTCCCAAACAGCCAAATGAGGTACATTAGCTTTTATAGTGAATATACGTGTACTCTGTAATCATTGCACACCATCTTGTCAACAGGCTCAATATTTTGCTCAAAATGTAAAGATATTACCTTAATTTCTCCTCCACTATTCATATACATTTGTCTATGATGTACAGGTATCCAGAAAGGTGTATTGACCCAAGTAAAAGCACAGCCACCTCAGCATGTCAGCTCTGTGTATTGGCTATCTTGGCAGTGTGTGCACCGCACAGATTCTGCAGCACAGGGCCAAAGGGATGATTTACTTCTTGAAAATTCCATAGACTTTCTATCTCTGCATCAAATTCAAAACTGCATACAACTTCCTCTTGTATAAAGCTTTGTAAATAAGCCTTTTCCATCCCACAAATCCTTTTGCTTTTAGTCTATCTCAACTCTCTGCAAGTTTCCCACAGTAGCTCCTTAGATGTTCTTAAACTTTCTTATTTTCTCCAAGTATTTTGCTCTGTCACATTAGCTGCCCACACTTGGAATGCCTTCATTGCCTTCATCTGCCAAGAATTCTTTCCCTGTACCAGGCCATTAGAGACAGGACTTTTCTTCCCTTCAGTGCCCCTTAAATTTTCCTAACACACTCTTAGCATTTTCCAAATGCTTCTCCTGAGCCTCAGCCTTTGTCTTGCCTTATACAGATCCCAATTGTCTCGAGGCAGAGCACGTTTTGCCCACCTAAAAAGACTTATAAGTTTACAGCTTATGTAAATGTCTGCTCATAATAATAGCTGTAATATACACTATGTAATACATTGACATCTTTGCCTGTGAAAAATACTTAAATAACTTGGGACTTGAAGAAATAGATAGATTACAGCAGGGACCAAAAAAAAAAAAAGGCCAGCCTAGTTAGAATGAGGCTAAAGTGAGGAGAGGCAAAATTGATACAGAAGTCCTTGGATTCTGAAAGACTCAGAGGATGTCATATTTCTGCACTAAGAGCTTGATGCATTACTACAAAACAGTAATACAGAGTTGAGAGCACTTTAAGTTGCTTCAAGGAGACCAATGCTAAGGACTTTGCAACAAGATGAATGACATTGCAATTACAGTAGTTGTCTTTCAAATTTTGTATTACTTAATGTTAGATACCAGAAAATGGTATTTGCCAATCCTAGACAGCAAGGTGATATAGAATTATTTAAAGCTAAAACAATTGTCTTTGTGCCTCTTTGACCCTTGTGATGTTCCAGTGAAACTTCTCTATTATTAAAAAAGGCAAAATTAATTTCCTAAAACATGTAACTTGGGCTTGGCCTACATCAGTGTGGAGGATGGGAAGGAGCAGACATGCTAACATTTTAGAAGTATTTTAAGATTCTCATTGAACTATCATACAAGAAAACCCAGCAAGTTTCTTGCAGAAACTTATATTTGTGCATTGCAATATGGTCTCATCCCTTAGATAAAATTGCTACTATTATTCATGTGGTATTTGCTAAATTAGGCGTGCATTTCTATAAGCACTGTTTTTTCCTGTGATGCTCCATATACATCCCTGACTGCCAGTTACAGTCCCTCCTGAGAGAGATGAAGCCATGAGTAATAGAGATGAACAGAGTGGAAAGTGGCATAAAATGAAAATAAACATTAATAATCTTTAACCTCACGCTGATTCATTGACTCACACAAATAAGGACTGTGGGATTTGGTCCCTATTACAGACAAGGAAATCTTAGTGTTAAGTCTTTAATCATCACTTAAGCATTATCCTTCGCACCAGCATTACAGTAAGGACAAGTGAGCTGGCAACTCATGCATCCAACCATCATTATGCGCCTGTGGCTGGGCATTTGGGGTGGCTGTATTGTGTGGTGCTGTCATGATACTGTTGCTCATTTCCATTTCTAATATTTAAAGGCTTTGGAAAATTTGAGGGGGAAGTCTTGGATACATAAAACAACCTTCCATTTAGCCAAGAAGGGTAAGAATGCTTGAGTAGAAGCTGGGGAAAAGACAGGAAAGGCTTTGTTACTGTTACTTGGATGACAAGGCAAAGAGTTGAAAGCAGGGAGCTTGGTACAGAGACTGCAGTCTACATGTCATCTGAAAAAGTATTATGAGAATATACCTCTTAATTTGTTCCTAACAGTAAAGTCTGAAATTATTTAACTGTAAGTACTGGATCCGGTAATTTTCATATCCTACAGCATTCCCGCTGTTTGAAAGAGCTATGTCTTAGATTCGTGACCTAAAAGACAGTAAAGAGTTACTACAGCTTTGGTATTTTTATTGCTGTATAATTTACATATTTTTTCATAGTATTTTAAACTCCCCAGCTACCTGGGTTCATTTCTGTGTATTTATCCACACCATATTTTTTGAAATCACAAACATGGATTGTTTACTTCTGTGTAGTGAATATCAAAATTTTAATTAAAGTTAAAAAAGTAGAAACCTTTATTTGCAAACAGCCAGTTTCTTTATCCACATATTTTAAACCCATTTTTCTAGAAACAAAAGCCAGGCTACTATTGTTTACCCCCTCTGGATTTAACTTTGTTCATGGGCATCAGCACTGTAGGAAAATATTTTTCTCAACATTATCTTTCAGAGGCCTCCCATTCTTCACAGCAGATTTTCTACAGTGCAGCTGATTCAAATCAATTTTCCCCTGAAAAATCTCAGTTTCCTGAACCCAACACTTCAGTCACCAAACACTCAGAAACAGTCAATCTTTAGACACCATGAAGAGAACAGAAACAGGTGTTCAGAGTCTTCAATACTACTGAGTAGAACCAATAAAATGGCAGCATACAGCTACTAATACTTGTGAATTTTGATGTCACATGATTTTTGGGCTACTCTTTCCAAAGATAAATCCTTCCATTTCAGTGTTTAGTAACTACGGTGCATTTCCCATGCAGACAGTTCATCCATTTACTACTGTCTGTAGCAATAAACAATAGTTAGACACTAGTGTTTATATTATATATATATTGTATATTATAGACAATTGTCTATATTATTGCAATACAATTTATCTGCAATACAACATCAACACACCAATCCTTGTAAAATGTCTCTGAAGACATTCCTCCTGTCCTCGCAGCACTAGAAAGAGCCTTCAGAGGCCAGCACACACAGCAAGGCAGCCACGGCTGTGGCAGCTGCAGTAGCTGCCACCCTTCCACCCACCTGATCCTGCCAGAGACAGACAGAGCTGCCATTTCAGGACATGAGAAAACTGAATTTGGCTGAGAGACTGGCTGAGGCAACAGAGAGAAGTACCCTGGATACCCTGGAATGTGTTTTCCAAAATTGACACTTGCTATGTTCTCACTTACTATATTCTATATATTTTAGAAGACAGTGAATCTCACTCTTCAAGAAACTAGATGGCAGATTTGATGTACTGCATGATTTCTAAAACACTGCAGAATGATGAAATTCACACATTGTATATTGTAAACAGTAAGAGTTAAGTCCTTTTTTTGTATCCATGATTAATGTAAACGTCGTTTTATTTATTTATTGTCCTATTTTACACTCTTTTTTAAACTTAATTTCTTTCTGCAATTTCTCATGAAAATATTGTTTACTGATTAAAACATCTATTTTTAGTGCATTAATTCCACGTATAGACATTTTTGGCTGAAGACAGACATTCATGACTTAAGCATTCTAATCCCTCCATATTAGAGCAGCTCTTTTAGGGTTATGTTATTAAATACAAGCTGGGGAGGAGGGGGGTTAAAGAAAGGTGTGAGGAAAAAACCCCACAGATACTGATTTCTACCATTTAGTGACTAATTTCAAATAAAGCCTCTCTCCAATTTTCCAAAGCTGTCTCCCCATATAATATAAATAACGTAAGAATGTAAAATATGTAATAATGCATATTTAGTAAATACCCATGGTAGAAACTTAACTTCTAAGACTTTTCTATCCATTTATAATTAGCTGCTTCTTGTGTACTTCCATTATATAGTTAATCTGCTGTAATCACAGATTGGTGTAACGGTCATTGCAGTAAAAGCAATATTAATTTTTTATTTTTTTTTCTTTTTACCATTGCTCTACATATCATTGAAATGTACATGATACTAAGAAAGGTGATGTAAGACATGATATGTTATAATAAATTATACTCCATCCTAGATAGTGGAAATGTGACCTGTAACAGACCGAAAGATCTAAATGCAGTAAGAATTGCAGCTGCTCTATGAAATAAATATCACTGACGTGGTATTTTTAAACCTACAGTTTGTTATTGTAGGGGAGATATGACTGCAAAAGAGTCATTAGAAATTTAGACACTGATTCAGGTGGGATTCATTCATGAATAGCCACATTCTCCCTGACAGACCATGTGATCCTCTTCCTACTTAGGAAAGTAGAAAACAAACCAACCAACCAACCAACCAAAAAAACCTACCTCTTTTGAACACATTTGTATAAATATAGGAAATTGTTACACAGAACAACAAATTACACCAATTTGGGTAAGCAAAGGCCACAAGACGCCCGTAAAGTTTTAGTGCAGGGTTGATTTTGTTTGTATATCCATTAATACCCTAAATATATCACAGCATTTGGCTTCAATACTGACTGTGAGAATAGGAAAGGTCAACAAGACATAGGACAGCATAGCATCAGAATTTCTATGGAATAAAGTAAGGGAAGAGGCAAGCAAGTCAAATTAGAGTATTCTCAACACCTTTTATTAGGTTATTCCTTTCAATTAGATCTTTTCCACAAAACATACTGGAGACTGTGTCCAAGAAATCCTAAAAGTCCTAGGGAAAAAAAGGTAAGTTAAATTTAAAAGGTTTGTGATCTGCAGAAATTTTAAAATGTAAATACCTAAAATTAAGCATACCTTTGAAGAAGAACTATGAAAGCAAAATTGAAAAAATAAAAAAACCAAACCACAATTAACATATAATGTAGTTAGAGAGTCCGATCAGAGGAAGAATGCCTTCAGTCAGAACCTGTCTGTATTTCTGGAGAATAATGACAAGGGCTTGAAAAACCCTTAGGCAACAATTGCAGCTTTTATCCGATCCACTTTGTACATCAGTACAACAGTATAGCTCTGTACCATTGTGTTTATGCAGAAGGTCAACTGGATCTCCCCCAGCCCTTAAGGCAGAGCTGATGACAGCTCTTCATGCCATGCAAGGTTCTCTGATGGAAACAAAATTTGGAAAGGAAACCTTTTTCTTTGGAGTAGCTACCATCTGCGCTACTAGGGGTTTTATTTTGGAGGCCTGTGCTACTCTTGTTAATATATATGCTGTGTTGAACTCAATGGACCATTACAAGCTTCAACCCAGGTTTTTAGGCACTAAGTCCTGTATTTTTAACTGGCAATGCTGACAGACATTTGTCTACTCTCGGTCACCTCTCTTCCTGCTACATTCATTTTAGTTAACATAACATACATTGAAGTAACCACTAATAAACAGCTGACTGGGACTCGCTCAAATATACTAAATATAACTTGCATAAAACAGCTCTTAAGTCTCATTAAGGAAAAGAAAAAGCAAAAAAAATGGAAGTTACCTTCAAGCTCTCTCCACTCACAAAAATCCCATGAGGGGTTGCCCAGGAAGCCCATTTTCTGAATTTTGTTGCAGGCACAGATTTCCTGAGTTTGGTACTTGAATTCATTCCAAGTGATCCCACTAATTTTGATGGATTTACTCTAGGCTTGCTGATAGTGCCTTGAAGACATTATCTCATTGCTGGTTTACATTCGTCAAAGCCCACAAATGAAAGGGACAATCCTGCCTTTGTGTTTGCCTCCTCTCATTCCCACCTACTCAGCTACCCTGAGCCAAGTCCCTGTTCATTTTCACAAGCCACATTCCGGAAAACAGTCCAAAGCACCCACACCACCTAAGATACTTCAGGAGCCAACAGATGAAGCTCTTAGCAAGGGATCTAGTAATTCTTGAAACATTTTATATGATAAAATTTCATCTTATGGTCTTTGTTTGCACTGGAGAGTACTACATACCAGTCCTAGATACTTAGATGAAAGAGGAATAACAAAATCTAATAAAGCTTTCCTGGTATCTTAAGCCTCATTCTTTGAAGTACTATATTGTCATACTTAACTGGACTTTTTAATTACTTCTTGGGACTATTGCTCATAATAATAACAACAAGTCATTGAACAGAATTTAATTTCTGTTTGATTTAAATGATAGGTAAGCTCTTACTGTTCCGCATTTTCATCCATGTAAACTAACTGGCAAATATTTTGTCCATATAACATTACAAATTGTCTGATGTCATTCCAAAAGCCCACAAAATACTCTTTTCATCTGAAAACTACAAATCCCTAAAATAGTAGCATATATTTTGTGCAAAGAGAAGGCAGTGAAGAGGACAGGTTGGGGGGGGGTGTATTTCATTTTTATTGCTGTTCTCAGCAACTTATTTCAAAGGTCATGAGACAATAGCCATTGGTCACAATTACTTTGGGTTGGATTTGATGAAAACACCCTCATGATGAAAGGTTTTCTACTCTGTAGCTGCTATATTATTTTAGTGCTTGGTTAATGGTTTATGAAAAATAACAAAGTAACTCTACCAATGCTATTACTTAGAAGTATTCCTTGCACAGAGATTTTCTAATTAAAGTGGCATATATGAGGAGACAGAAATCTGGGCAATTTTAGATGAAATTATGGGTAAAATTAAGAATTTTAGTTAAGCCTGTTTTTCATCAAAAGTGAAAAACTGAGTGGGGAATGATAGAGTGGTTTTTGAAACTTCCATTTGACTGACAGTCCAAAGAAATTCCTGGACAAAGCAAGTTTGACATCAGTGCCACGCTTCCCCTGAGGCATTTTGAGCCTCTCTCTTCATTGTGCCTCTGACACTCTCAAGTTAGAAACCAAAAAAGAAAAAAAAGATTTATTTCCTAAGACATTCCCTTGCAACATAGGACACAAAACTTCCAGATCATCTGGGACAGAGATATTACTTCCAAATACAGGCAGAGAATCCATAGGCAGCTATGGATTCCAAGACCTGCTGACCAAGAGCAGCTGAAACCACAGCAAAGAACAAGATATTCTTTTGAGAAGCGAGAACTGAACCAGAATGTTGTATCTTATGTGTAAACAATATTATTCTCCATATGTAAAATGTGAGCACTGGTCCTAGTCTTTATCTTCCAGCAAGTTTGTGAATAACACATTTATTTAGCTTTTCTTTTGAGTACAGAATCACTCCCTTCAATTTTTATTTTTTTTTTTTCAGTTCCCAAATTACTGTTTTAGCACCAAGTACATTAACTTTTTCCCTATTGCCAGTTATTTGCATAGCCTTACTTCTGGGTTTATCAACAGCCTGGAGTGAGTTTGTAATTGTTTCCCTGGAAATAACCTGTGTAAATGCTGAGAATGCAGAGAAGGCTACCTACTAGAGAGAGCATACATTGGCTGCAGAATAGTTACACCAAACTTGTGACAAAAATACCCTGTGGCTGCAAAAAACCCAGTATCACTGTTGTTCCAGAGGTGTTCAAACCATTTGCTTCATAGGAAGACCTTTCATCAGCATTTCCTGTTTTCACACTTAAGCATTCTTTTACCTTTTGATTCATACAGTTTACTGAGCCTCAGTCTTGGGAAAATATCACCTTTTAGAGATGGAATTTCAAAGAACCAAAGAAAATGAAAGGCAAAGCAATTGAGACAAAAAACAGTCTTGTTGCTCTTTTGTATTTTAGTTGCTGAAACCAAACAATGTTGGTTAACAAGTTAGCTCTTAGTGAACATATTTTGAGGGGGGGAAAAAAAGACCAATAACGATAATAATATTGAGTCCTTGTGATGATTACAAAAAAACAATGCTAATTTTATGCCCGTTTTATGACAGCTAGTAATTAAAAATATTTTGACTTCATGAACTCCTTAAACAAGATTAATATGATTGATTTTTGCATACCCTTTATCTGTTCAGCATTACATTGGTTCACAGCCAGATAAATTCCTGTTCACTGCTATTTTTCTTAAGTCACTTTTGCCTCATGATCATAAGTGATTTTTTTTTGTTAAATAAATTTAATTTCCATACAAGAAGCTTGAACAAAGCCTACAAGAAGAAAACTTTTATCCTTTTCTTAAGGGACTGTTTTAAATATATTAGGAAAATGAAAATTATTCTCTGAATAATGACAATAAATGATCTGCATTTTCCACTGTTAAGTGGAAATTCATTGTTGCAAAGGATATCCTAAGGAAAAGGGTAAGGACAAGAATGGATTAGAGTGCGGTTGGCTTTACTCATTCCCCTAGTGCACATATAGCTCGGGATAAGCCATTTTGCTGTTTTGGGATAACAAGAAGGTGCAGAGTTCATAAAACCAGTGTGCTCTCAGTGACTGACATGCTATAACATGAATGAGAAAGATTTTGTTTGTACAGGTAAGCAAATAACTTATTTGGGAAAGGTACAGTTTTAGAGCAATTAATCTTAAAGATGGTGTTACTACCTGAAGAAATTACTCAAAAAATAGGAGAAGAGAAGCATTAAAACAAGAAAGGAGAAACTTGGGAATTTTCTTCTCAAAGTGCAATTCTCAACTAAGGTAACACAAGATATACTCACTCATTTTCATGGTTTCATTCTGTAATGTGCTACTTCATTTTGCAAGCAGATAAACTGGCTTATTTTGTCTCCTAGAGGCATACAGAGGTGGATATATTTGATACTGCTCCACAAAAAACTAGATAAACTCATACTGTAACCTAGACTGCTGTATTTACTAACTCTAGTGACCTGTTTGCAGGCTAGTTTGCTCAGTCCATGAGTGGAACTGCTGGATTCCAAACTTTTCTTACCACAGCCATCCTGTTTGCTTATATAAAGTTTCTTGGAGTTTACTTGCAGTAGTTAGAAAAGCTAGGATAATAATCCTATGGCAGATCCTATGCATAATTTTAGTTTTATACCTTCATAAATCTGAGAACAAGATAGAGTGCAAGAGCAGTTATAGCAGAACCCATCCCTAATAGATCCAATCCCCACCTAGTCTGATATCTCTTTTAAAACACCTATGTCAGTTGGATAGTCAACATTTTAGTTACCTGCTTCAACTTCTGACTAAATTCAGTTTTATGTCATCGAGGTTCCTCATCAGCAGTTTCTCTTTTTAACTGTCAATGGCACAAACTGTTAAGCACTAAAACATCACTGCAACATATATCTTCATAAAACCAGGAATACTCTTTGCAGGAAGAATTCATTCAGTTTCTTTTAAGCAATACAAAATTTGCTGTAGTGAAATGGGATCCTTTATGCCTTAAAAAAGCTTAATAGTTTCCCATCAGGTTTAATGTATCTTTAATTAGAAAATAATTGCTTCCTTGCAGAAATGTCAGCTCAAAACTAAGTTATTTGCAGACAAATAAGGAGACAATGCCATGGAAAAATCCTAGAGCATGCAAAGAAAACAAACCCAGCCGAGCATATGGGTCCTGACATGGGTGCAGAGCGAAAACATATGGCTATGCTCACAGTAGATATTGACTGGATTCTGACATGTTTCGAGTATAAAAAGAAAAGCAGTTTGAAAACGAGCTGTGCATTTTGTTGCACACATTCTTAGAGGCATCCTTCTCTATAATACTTAATATTAAATTATATGACTGAGAACTGAGTGTCAGTCACAAGGAACACATTAGAAATAGAGCACTATGCACTTTTATGTACAGAACACAGTCGGCCAGATGTCCGCTGGCATGGAGCGACCAGCTCCAGGGAAAGCAGCAGATACATTTCTGGACAGAGAAGACAGGTCAGTTCTCCCCTCAATCTGACAGAAGCCACTGCCAGAATCTCTAACTCGCTCCCTGGACAGTTGCACTAATTTGAAACACCAATATACACGAAATATACTCAGAATTTTACTTTTAATGAGATTTATAGCATGTGTTGCTGTTTAAATGGTTATCCTTTTCTGAATAAACATCTAATTCTCTTCAAAACTCTATTCATACGAATCAATATGCTCTGAGGACTCTATTATCTGAAGTATTCTTGCAGCACCTAATGCAAATATCAACAATAAACAAAATATAGTTTTACTAATATTTCAAATTGGATTTCTTTGACATCTGTTTAAATAAATTTGTATTCCAGCCAGAATTCATAGATATTTCTGTAGCTTCTCATTGCTTTAATTCTAAACATTCCAGATAAAGTAATTAATTGGAATTCCACAAGAGTCAGATAGATTATTTTCATTTTGCAGACGTTAAACTGGGGCACTAAGACTAAGAAATACAGCCAAAGCCTAACAAAATCTATTGAAGAGGAAAGATCATAATCCATATTTCCCAAATTCCAGGCTAAAGGTTCAATTTATTAGAATTTTTTATCAGGTTTTGCAGCTTTCTAGATGTAGGGCAGAAGATTCCTAATTAAATGTTTAAAACCCAAACTCTTTTGGTATCAGAAAGTATCTCTTTCGCATACATTACTTGTCATATCTTTATTTTTCCTAGAAAAAGACAAAATCGGTTTGTACAAATATTTATCTGGTTACATCATGTAATTAGTCAAATTCCAAGCTGCTCTATTTAAATATTTTAACATAATCATAATTAAAATAATATTAAAAAATCAGAGCAATATTAGAGATACTATTGCTGTTTCTACCACTTAACTTCAGTGATGAATTATAACCATAATCTTGCTTCTGTTACGAATCTGTCAAAAGTTTCAAGGGATGAATCAATGTTTTTCTTTTTAATAATGGAAAATTCTCAAGTCTCCAAAGTTCCAACAGCACTTGCAGATACGTAACAGAGGTAAATAGCGCCTTGCAGAATTGACCACATTTCACCCTCAGCCACGGTTTTCAGAGTACATTGATCTGGACAGTCGGTACCTCCCAGCAGAGGGGTAAGGGACAGCCAGGCCCCTGCAGATGCAAACCCAGCTCTCTTGTCCGGACAGAGGAGCCACACAGCTGCCTCCAGAGAACTATGGAGGAGAGGATTCCAAAGAAGTTGTAAGTTTGATATGTTGATGTGAAGTCACCTACAAGTATGGAAATCCCTATCAAAGGAAACGTGAGACTGAAGAAAACTGAGTGGCTTGTAGGTTTGGGTCTGTTGACCCGTTTGACACCAAAGAAAATCCTGACAACTCTCCCTGAAAGTTAACTGTTGAGCAGGCACTGCTGTTTGAGTCCTTCTTCAGAAAGTAATTATGTATTCCTACAGGCTTTGGGGATTTAGGTAAAAAACCAAATTTCTTGTAATCTACTCTTTGATTTAGAGCACACAACCAATTGTGCACTTGTGTGCAGTGATAGGGTAATTAACATGTATTTGCCTTATAAGAGAAACCTTTACATGATATACACACTGTAACTGAGTGGGCTTGGAAAAATTCCACAACATTTGTTAGACTTGATCTCTCATTTAGCAAACCTGGCCTCACTAACCTTAATTAAGTCACAGCTCTCCGGAGAATTTCTGGTTCATCATGTAGTTACTGTTTCTGCTGCATGTTGCTACACTTGGTGCAAAATTCGGTCTATAGGTTCTACAATTTTCCCTATTGCTGCTGTGTTCAGTTTGCATCACCTTTCTGTCAGTTTCTAGTTAGATTTTAACTCTGTCCAGCAGAATAACAGTGATAACTCTGTTCCCATCTTAAGGAATATGACATTAAAATGAGTCATTTCATGCTCTCCATAGAGATACTGAAGCACTTCCTTACCCCTCTGGATATTTCTTTCAAAATTCAGATAGTTTTAACTCTTAATATTAACCTACTCCCAACAGAGAATTTGGCCTTTTATATGGGTGAAATTCTGTTTGCCATCACTATACCATGTTAATACTCCAGGGAGGAATTTAACTGTGTGTATTAGAGAGTGATAGAAAGCTAGTTTTATTTTTCAATTCAAATCAGTGAGGCTTCAGATCCAAATTTAGTTTGCAAAGAAGTTGGACACCATTTATGCTTTAAGACTCTGCCTTGATGTTTTTCATTAGACCCTGTGCTGGTGCTTTTCATTATAGTAGTATAAATGTAGAATTGTTGCACTTTAGCCAGATTTACGAGAATGTCACAGAGCTCAACTTGTTCCAATTAACATTCCAATTACATTTCTAGAAGTGTTTTAGAAAGGCCATTTAGAAATGCTTTGACAGAAATTTGATGCACAGTTCACTACTACAACAAATCACACTTGGAGAGAGAGTTTGAAATTGTACACGCTTTGAATCTTGCATACTGATTTTGGCTAAGCAGTCACAATAGTTACCTTCCAGAAAATTCAAGAACAAATTGGCAATGTGCATTCTACCAGCTTTTGCGCTCTCTAAATGGAAAGTACAACACAGCAGACAGAGGAGGGGCATGCATGTAATTGTACTCACGTGCACTTCAACTACACAACAATCTGCACTGATATTCTCTCCTTACACAGCTCATTTGCAGCCTTGATTGAAAATAAGGAAGAACTAACATACACGAAATGCTTTAGAATATATACCTTATCCTTTATGTTGGGCACTTAAGTTTGATCTACTATTATTCCTAATTACATCTCAAGTTCTAGGGACAGTGACACGCACCGACCTGCATCACTGAGTCACACTGAGTTGTGCCTTTAGCTCTGTGCCAGTGCCAAGCCACAGGACCTGGGACCTTGACCTCAGCTGGAGAAAGGGGACTCACAGATGGAGGCCATGAGTGGGAGTGCACTGTGGAGAGAGGGGGAAAGCTGTGGCTCAAGGCCAAGGTGGAAGCAGTTTGGTACTGAATTCTAAAAACCCTGCATAATTTTACACACTCTAATAGCATTATGCTATTATTCATAGGACACCTGGAAAATCCTTTGTATACCCAACTACTTCCTGATCTGAATGTTTAAAGGCTTTCCCAGCTGCTGGCATAAGTGAGTTAGTGCTACTGAAGATAACAGCACTATGCCAATTCCAAAAGCCATCCAGTCCTTTAATGGGGCATAAGTTTAAAATAATAGTCATCCACTTAAGGCAATACAAACTACTGCGTGATTGTCCAGACTGAGAATATTTTATTTTATTCCACTATAAACTGGGATTCACAGACCCTTTATGGGCCAGGTTCTTGAAACTTGAGTGGTTTACCTCCCCTTACCTCATCATATTATGTACACACATGGATCCTAGGAAGGAGCTATTTTCACACAACAGTGGAGAGTCTGAATGGATGTAAATATTACATGATATAACTCACCTTGAAATCAAGGTGTATATGAAGGGAAATGCCATTCACAGAGACTTTCTAACTGCCTTAGGGAGTTACAAGGTTTCCCTGTGGATTTCCCCACTAGAAATATTTCCTATGACCAACTGCTTCATTTATTCATTAAAATCTTAAGAATACTTAAGATAGATCAGTAAAAGCATTAGTTTTTAAAGAGACAACAAGAAAACAAGACATAGTTGCAACTGCATTTAACCTCGACCCATTAGTTTTACTGCATGATCAAGAAAAGGCATCTCCACGATGCCAGAAATGGCTGTGCTTCTGAAAGCACTGTATTGGGTCCTCTAGCTTTTGTGCCAAGCCAGGGTGGGACCTGTATCTTTCCCCGTACTTTTGTCCAAGTTTCATCTTTGTAATGACATAAACAGTAGTGAAGCTCTGTTCCTAGCCACTACTCTCATGTTGCAAAGTAACACCTAAGGCATGATATTCCCCCCTATCCTCTTGTGGCCTTACTTCCACCCGCTGTTTCATCAGCTGCTGCAGCCACTGAAGATCCCATGCCCTGGCTCTGCTGTAGGAATTGGCAAGAGGCCCCACTGAAATCAATGGCAAAATTATCCTTTCATCTGAACCTCCATATGGCAATATCCAATTTATTGCCAAAAAGAGAAACTATTTACAACTATTAACTTTTTCTCACATCAATTTTTTTCTTGCAGTTGAAATACCTTATCCTTTTTTTTTTAGCTCCTTATCAAACCATAATGATACCAAGTTACAGTCAAAATCCACAAAGATGTAACATCACGTAGGTAATTATACTTTCCTTAGAAATTAAGATTCACAAATAAACATAGTTTGAATGAAGCAGTGAGAGGGCAAGGTCTTTTTGATTAATATATATATTTAGAAGTGTATGACTGATGTGTTATTTTTTGAATGTGAAAACTTTTTTTTATATTAAGGTGGAAATACATGCATATACAAGCAGCATTCATTATGTCTAGATAATCAGCATAGGAAGAGCTCCTGAATGTCAAATTCAGCTGTGAAATTAAGAAACTTCCAAAGAGAGAGCAAAACAAATAGGATAGGACAGAGCATGACTGACACCTGATCATGCACTGATGGGTATATATCTGTGTAGCAAACAAAAATATAATCAAAAAGCAACACAATGTGGAAAGAAACAGAAGAACTTTTCATGTTGTGCTACCGACAACAAATAATCTTCCTAATACAGAGCCATGAGAGAAATGCCTTGAGCCATTCATTATTCAAAGAGAAGCCCAGTCTTAGGAATGGCTTTATGAATACAACAATGTCTGTATTGCTCCTGCTTTTTTTGAAATACAACTTGCCCTAAGTTCTAGTACATGCCAGGAATGTTATGAGCCACTATTTGAACTCTGTTTCTGATGACAATGACATAGGACGAAATGTGTCATAAAAATCTCAGAGAAACTGAAGTCCATTGGATTGTCAGTATGAAAAAGATGCCAGGAAGTTACTGTCACATCTAAAAGAAGCTAAGGTTGTTATTTCTCCAAAGTAAGCCATATATTTTTATAGATTTGTATTTTAATTTGAAAAATAATAACCTCATTCTCCCTCCCTGGTAATATTAACGTTTGTACGCTACTTCTAAAAGGACACACTCTTGTAGTAATTAAAATAAAATTCTAATTGACCTATTATAGATTTAATAATGAAGTAATAAAGTTTTATATTTACTCCCTGAAATAGTTACTGTGAACGTATATATCACAGTTCTTAAATAAGTATTGAAGAATAAATTACTATGTGATTGGCATTCAGTCTGTGATATTGGAACTTTGGAGTTCTGAATGATGGACTTTGTTTCTCAGAAAGTTCTGCAAAGCCTCAGTGCCACAGCAAGCTTATAGTTTACAAACGAAACAGACAGGTATAAATAAGTTTTTCCATATGAAAAGAAACCTTCATGAAGACTGTGAGAAATGCCTGTAAATACTGCACCACCTAACTGCAAATCTATCAGAAGTTATAAGCTAAATCAATGTTTATTTGCACATGTTACGTATGTTGCTGGCACTGCACTAAATATACCACAAATGCACTTACATGACCATTTTTTTCATGGGAAATAAAGACTTAAGGAAGAAAATGTACTAATCCTTTCATATTATGACATGCACACAACAATAACCATAGGCAGAATAAAATCCAAATGCATAATGCATGTTCACATCACAGTAGGACATGAGCAAAATTCAACAGCATAAATTAACTTACTACATGGCACTGCTTCATTATGTGCTAACAAATAAAATTTTAAAAGCTATAAAACAGAACAATAGTTTACTCTGTTAAAAATATAAAAACAAACCACCAAACATAAAAAGTTGATATTCCCTCTTAAGGCTGTTCTTTTTTAATACTATACTAAAAACTGTAGGAAGAGATATTTTAAAACAAGTTCTCAGAAGCAGAGAAAAAGAAGCACTTGAATGAATGGCAGGGAGAGAGAAAGAAGGGAAACAAATCCTAGTAGATCACTCCAAAACCTCTGAATAAGCTTGAAGTCTCATGGATAACAAAATAAAGCTTAACTCAACCTTATAGAGCCATTGAACATCCTCTTAAATTCAAAAGCATAATTTTGAAGAGAATGAAACAATACAAAACACAAACAAAATAATATTCAACAATGAGAACCTTTTGAACATTCAGATGTAACAAATCATGCTATTGAGCTTGCGCAAGTGCAAAGGTGATGCTGAAATCTGGTACTGAAGATTTTTATAGCAGTAAGACAGCAAAGAAAGGCATAGCCCATTTCTGCAGATTGCCAGCTCTACAGGATTTCACCTTGAAATGTAAATGTAACATAACACTACATCCTTTCCATTTATCCTCATACTTAACCAAGGAACTGTCATACTCCTCTGTGTTCTTTTCCTCCTATGCGTAATTACAATAATTTAAAGAACCAAAACGACTTTGAGAAAAACCTCTAATGAATAAAGATAATTATATAGAAACTGCTGACTTATGTATTTTGACAAAAAAATCCACCCCTCTAAACAAACTGTTCACTTCCATTTTTACTTAAGTAAATGTAAAAAATTGCACATGAGTTTGGGAAACTTTTCGTCTTGGAAATTCTTCCTCTCCTGTAAACTAACCCAAGGAACTTACATTTTCACTGTCAAAATTGCACAAGTTCTGTCTTCAGTAGCCTACGTGTTTTTCCTGTTCTCCACACAGAGCTATGAAGTGCCAGAATATTACACCTCACACAATGTTATACGTGGTATCGTATAAAGATTTCAGGACTGACAAACATGTCAAAACAACAAACAAACTGTCCTTGTTACTCCTCAGAGGTTTCTACAATGCAGGAAACATGGGGGCATGGTGAGATGTTACTTCTGCTAGTGAAATAGTAATATTCTAATATTGTTTTAGAAAACCTCCATCTTTCTGATTGTCCCCATTTTGAAGCGGTTAGAACAAAACAGGCTGCCCACGCAGTTCTGAAGCAGCCATGTAGCACTGCCGGAGCTCACAACTAGAACTTTGTCTAGAACACATACACTTGTATGCTTACAGGTATTGATTTAAAGGTTGCAGTAGATGAGAAATTTCCTTCTTCCCTTGGAAATCTGCTTCAGTGTTAACTCACAGTCACTTTTAAATGTTGCATCTTATTTCCTCTCATCTACTTTAATTTTGATATTATGGAATCTTTCTGTATTTCTGCTTTCTATGCTTATAAGTGCATTAAAATTGAATTTGTTTTCTCTCTCCATAAAATACATGCCAGTCCTATCTTAAGCCTCATTTTAAAATACACTTCTGTATCTTCATTAAGAAACTTTTCTTTAAAATTTTTCACATTATCAAATAAGGAACAGAGCTATAAATATTATTCCAGTAGCAAACTCATCTTTGCTCTATACAGATTATTATTTGTGTTCCATATTCTACTCTTTTGACACTTATGTCTCACTCTTAAAATATTAGGTATTCTTTTGTCCAAAGGAATTTTTTTCAGCAGCTTTTTCCCCAAATGATCTTCATTATGAAAGTGTGGCCTACATTTCCCTCTTAGATGCATGCACATACATTTCTCAGTCACATTAAGGTATAGTTAATTCTTTAATTAAATAATTCTTTCCCAGATGGCTGAAGTCATATCAAGGGGATAGCTAGAGCCCAAGATACACAGCAGCAGTTCCTCTAGCAGAGGAAAAATTCTCATGTGAAAAAATTCCCCCCTGAATGGAACAGGAGTACAAAGAGCTGTTCCAATTCCACTGATTTCAGCATGAAATGGATGCAGCTCAAGAGACCTAAAAAGAACAAAACAATTTCAATTCTCTGGGTATCATAAGGGAAGTGGGGGGAAAGTACTGCTAATGACAGCGTGGGAGTAGAGCAATTGTTTCCACAACTATCAAATCAAATGCACTAAATTATGTTTCAGACTGGGAAAAGCCTGAAACTGTAATGCAGAAAAATGAGGTTTAATTTTATGTATCCAGGTCTTATCAAAACAACAGGAAGAAACTCTAAACATGGAAACTAACTGTACTTTGGGCCCAAAGAGCCCTTAAAAAATTCTAACTGATGGTTTACATGGCAGAAATGATCGTTTGAGTTTATTGCTATTCTGTTACAGGGTTCTGGTTATGATATACATTTCTTTGTGTGAAGCTTGACAAATCCTCTAGTACCTGCATGTAAGTTGATGTACTGGATCATTCTAGAATCATTTTCTCTCCAAGTCTTTGACAGACAGCCTTTTATTTTGTTTGAATCCTTATATAATGGGCTACACTTATACTAAGGCACAAATGGTGGAATACCATGTTTAATCAGACCTGCTGTTTGCCAGCAATTTTTTTTAGGGCTGAAATAGCAATTTAAAACAGTATCTTGAAATTATACTACAACAGAATATATATTCTAAAGCTAAAGCTACAGAAAGAATGTGACCTCTGAAAACATCGCAGACACAGAAATGCCATGGTTTGGGCACAACAGGGCATGGCTGAGGCAGATCTATGCATCTCCAAAACTGATTTGTAGTATAGTAAAAGAGATTTCAGCTCCATTTCCCCCAAAACTCAAAAAAACCCCCTCCATATGACTTCCTAGTAATCACTCTGTACAAGTATGGGTACCATGTGTACAATCCTATTTGGCTACTTTAAAAACCAAACAAGAAAAATAATTCATATATTCTTTTCCACTGTCAATTTAAAAAAAAAAAAAGAAATCTCCAGGGGTTTCATTCAGAGTAAGTCCACTCCCTGATTAAATCAAGCACAACTTAAGGCACGCCACTTTACCTTACCCACACCCAGTACCAGCTTCCCTTTTTAATAATTATTCATCCCACAATAGGTTAACATCATGCATGCTTGTAGATTATTTTTCTGTACTTTAGGGATTTCATTCTGTTCACAACTGAAACAACATTCACAGTGGCCCAATTGCCTGAGCTAAGGGCAGGTCCTACCCGAGCTTGCTCACCAGCACGTCACTATACCAAACCCTTTTAAACATGGGAGGTTCTAACAGACTCTTGAAATTCCTGTGAAAGTGAAGAGTTTTACTTCAGGGCTGCTCTATCAGTGTCACGGACAGAAGAGTGTTAAATGCCAATTAGCTCCACAATGAGAGATGTATTCAGAAGAGGCAAAGTCAGGTATTCCTCATCTCCAATCTGGTCCAATACAGTTTCCACAGCATTACCAAATCACTCCTTGTACACCTGCTTATCCATGAAACAGAGAAGAAGCTACTAATTATTCACATGTATTCAAAGAAATACAGTTGATGCACCTAATCCCTTCTTTGCAGAACTCCATTGAGTTCTAGGACAAGATTTGGCCAATTATTGATCATACCTGAAAATGAGCTGCCACACATAAGCACTATTCCCCAAACTGACAGCAATCCTAACTTATTCAAAACAATTCCTGGTAGACAGAGGTATCTTAGAAATAGCTATGAACACTATGTGGAAAATATGGAACTCCTCGTTAGGGTTATTCTTAGAGGTAAAGGTGAAGTAGTTAAAATACATAACCACCCATTCATAACAAAAAATATTTTCTCCCTCAGTGAGGATGAAAATTGGATTCAATAGCAAAGCAATTTAAAGTGAATTTCCCACTCTGCAAAGTTTATATGCCATGTGACAGATTATCTTCTGTCTGCAGGTACAACAATTAATCCACTGAATAAAATTAAACTATGCAGGGTATGCAGATGAGTTCTGCTGCTATTTCTCCACCAATATATTTAATGAGGAACTGTGTCCAGTGTTGTGAGAACAAAGGCTATTTTTGCATTAATTCTGGTCAGCCTTTTTATTTGATAGAACTTTCTTCACTCTGTGGATTTATGGGATTTATTGTAGTGAATAAAAGAACTGAGTTATTAAGTCTGATATCCAAATCACAGGAGTGACCGCTATGAGAATTATTTACTGTGTAATATCAGCAAAATTATTTATTCCCTGAAGCATAAATATATTTTCTCTTTTTTTTGTACATTTAAAAATAGTTTTTCAATGCAATTATTAATTACTTAATTAGAATTTAAAAGAAAAAAAAATTTGAGAGAATATTTAAATAGATGTGGAAATAACAGAAGGCCTTTGCTCTTCTCACACTGCAAATAAAAACTGAGGGGAAATTCTAAAGACACTTTAAAAAATCTAGTTAAGAAATCATCTACAAGAGATGCCTTCCTTTTTCAGAATGTTCTTTCCTCCCAAGAGAACTAGTTTATGGAAGTACGCATTAGGTCATTTTAAGTCCCCAAAATTCAGGAAAAAAATAGTCAACTAAAATACACTGTCAAAGACTACAGCAGATACCAGCTCAGTCCTACAACTTGTTTTGGTTATATTTCTAATTTTAATAATGAGCTACACTTTGTGTCAATGGGATGAAAGACTACTCTGGCATTCCACATACTATGATCCAAATTAAAATGAAACATGGAATCTACTGTTCTGTGTCCTCCTTATCTTCTCCTTATACTGGATCTACCTGTCTTTTCTGATTTAAGTTCGCTTCTGCAAGTCAGCCTCTGATTTGAATCTCAAATGGAACATTCAAGGAAAGAATAACAACAGCAGCACAATGCTGTGAGCCTTCATTCAACAGCTACATTGAAAAAATTATTTCTATACGTGGAGTCATTTGAATTTAAGATTGTGCTAAAATGGTGATTTCTTGAATTTTAATAAAGCAACAGAGCGTAATTTAACTTTTAATATATGCCTTCCCTATAAATTCATAAGTGCTGACAGACTACTTTGGAAATCTGGTGATCACAATACAGGTTTTTTTCTTCTAGCCTTTTCATCACAAAATTCCTAGACTGGATGATTGCAAGATGCAAATAACTGCCTGCTCTCTGTTCTGTTGAAATAAATTAAAGCAAATGATCCAGTAACAAAAGAAAGGAGAAATGTGCCAGTTTTGCTACTATGAAACATACAACTACTCTTTTTTTTTTTTTGCATAAACATGAAGTGTGAGAATTCAGAGCCCTACTTGTGAAGATGTCTTTTGGCTCCATTTATGGCAAGCTGCAGCAGATGTGGCAGCTCTGCAGCACTTGGTACTTCAGTGTGCAAATGGCTAAGGACAAGGAACTTTTGGGTAGCAGCAAAGAGCCATTTTATTGGATAGAGGTAACAATGCAGTGAATATGGAGTCAGAAAGCCAGGCATGCAGACGATGCTGTAGGTAACAGGACACACACAAACACATAGATATCATCTAATATCCTTTCTACATGGAAACATGCTGTGACACCTCTGACTACTGGTCATCTTCATAAAAATATTCCTATTTCTTGCTAAATACAGTAGGAAAACTCCTTCTTGAGAGGACAAAGGAAATTATTTCCGAAACCTGAGCAGAAACATGGTATATATGCAAAATACTTCTGCTCTACAACTGCTTGAGCATAAAGCTGACAACTAAAGGATGACTGATAGAAAGTTTCATTTTGAAGAATGGCACAAAATCCTTTTCTTTGTCTAAGAAACATCAGCCTTTCACCCAGGTAACTCTGTTCCCAGTGGAGCTTCTCATGGGATTCCTTTTCAGTTCCCCAGAGAGACATGAGTTTACTACACTGGAGCACAGGTAGCATGGGAGATGACATCAAACAAGCACAGCGGAGAACTTTGTACCTAGAATGCTTTTTACATTCTATATAAACTCTTGGCAGGCAGTCTCTGAATTGGGCAGTAATACCCAAGAGAGAAACAGGAGCAGTGCTTGGTAAATAAGTGTCTGATGAATACTGAACAAGACACACTACATCTGGAATGAGTTAATATGATTGATTCTGGTATCCAGGGGCAAGGAAATCTATAACAATATTTAAAACTTCTGTCAAAATTTAGCTTTTAAAATTAGCTTTTTAAAATTAAATTTGTTTACAATTTACAGATAAATTTGACTCAACCATGCAAATTTTACATGAAAATGTTATAAAGTCATTTAATTGAAATCAAATGAATTGCTACAATTTAATTTTAAAAGCGCATCCAATATCAACTAATATAGGGATCTACAGGGGATCCTTGTTTCCCCAACAAATAGGCACTAATTAAATTACTTCAGCTAGGTTCACAGTGTAAATGCTCTGTTTTAATAGCTGTGGCCAATTCTCTCGGGACCAGTCAGATTCCCCCTGAAAAAACCTGAAATCTCCCACTAATTGTGTTGCCTCCTTTCTTCAGCTTGCATACAAAAATGCCACCACACTTAAAAGTTCATGTGCCACTTCACATGCTTAGCTGGTGCAAAGGTCCATCATTAAAGAATCACAGAGAAACTCCTAAGCTATTCTAATCTGTTTCCAAGGTTATACCTGCCCAAGGCTTGCCTCGCTCTGCAGCACGGCACTTTTCCTTTCTCACTGTGCCCTTGGTTGAGCTGAATACAAATTCAAGTTCATTCCTTCTCCCTCTTCCTGCAGATGGACAGAACTACCAATGGATTTTGACTGCCTTTTGAATTTACACTGAAGAGCAAAACAGAATTAAAAAAAAACAAAACAACAAACAAACCCCAAACCCCCAAACCAAACCAAAATGCACAGAATCTGAATATAAAGGTTGTCTGTCTTTATTAGACACGTTGAAGCACTGTTACCAAAGTTGGAAAGTGCACCATTTTTGCACGTGGCCCAGAGTTCTCTTTTAGTTTTTTTTCTCAGGATACACATAAAGAAATAACCAACAAGCCTGGAAAGAGTGAAGGCTTAAAGGACATTGCCCAGGAATTGGTGAAGATCCCCTTACAACTCACTCCTGTATACTCCTTGAGCATACAAAATTCGTTCAGCAAATGGCAAAGCCACAGTTTGGAAAGCACTTACTGGAGGAAACTCCTGGACTATTCCACCCTGATTTAAACTTTGATTCAGTAAGCAGCACATCTATGAAGTTTTATATATCTTTAAACAAATACAGACTTGAGGGAGAAGAGATAAACTGTCCAATGCCTAAAATATCCCCACATATGTTCTGCTTGGCTAAGGAAAAATCACCTGAAAATCCTTTAAAGTGTATTTTCTATTCGAGTTACTCAAAAATGCTTTTTTTTACTAAAGTCAGGTAATCTAAAATAAAGAAATAAGCCAAACT
The DNA here is from genome assembly GCA_013396755.1 of Sclerurus mexicanus. Classification (NCBI taxonomy): domain Eukaryota; kingdom Metazoa; phylum Chordata; class Aves; order Passeriformes; family Furnariidae; genus Sclerurus; species Sclerurus mexicanus. Next base: position 473,455 of record VWZF01004809.1, read on the forward strand.
GTTAGACAGAATGCAGTATTTCAAAGAAACTCACTCCCACTTACACTCTCGCCAAATCCCTTCTAAATTCTTTTCAAAAATGTTGTTGTCAGATTAAAGATTTTCTCTTTTTTTTTTCCTCTAAGTTTTATTACCGATTTTTAACACTCAATGTTTTACACGCTAAATAAATATTTTACAGGCTTGATAGGGTCAATGATACTTGTATATAATTATACTGTATAAAATAAGCATTTCTTTGGCACACTATGCAACTTTCAATATACCAGAGGCACTGGAGAGAAACTGTAGCAGATATTATTTAGTTAGTTGTGTTTAAATAAAGCTTTGCAGAACAAATATATGAAAATATGGAACTTCTTAGTCCCTCTGCACACTACAGAGGAACTGTAACAGATATAGAGTATTATTTTTTACTTATTACTAGGAAACTAAACACTATGAATACCTTTGCAATACAGGTGGCAATACAGAATGTTTTAATGATCTATCCATAAAAAATTAGACTACAGCAGACAGGAAAAAAATTACTTCCTCATGTACTCAACACCAGGCCAGATTCAATTACAATTTTTACTTATTATTATCTTAGGTTAATCAACTGTCATGCTTACTCGTAATATTTATTTAATCTAATTCTGGTATATTTTTAATAAGTGGGTGAAATAAATATCCCGAGTTTCATAATAGCACTGCTTAGAGGAGCAAAATGTAGCACCAAAGCCACATAGGAATACACTGCCTGATTTTACCCAAAGTCCCTGGCAGTTTGACATTAGTCAAACTATTTGAATTAACAGACTTATCTCTTTGGCAAACTCATTGGGGGTTTGGCTCATTTTGACAACCACATGCATGGAATTGCACTTTGGATAATATAAGCTGGTCATACGCATTGCACAAGCACACTTGGATAAAGAGAGTGCAATTCTACCCGCATGTGAACATGGCTTCTGTCATCACATATACACAAATGGTCCATGTTACGATACTATGGTAATTATTTGTAACCAACGTGGAAAATACATATTTACATTTCTCAGATCAGCTTTACTCATTTTCACTTAAGTCAAAAATTTAAAGAAATTCCATTTGTTCATCCTCTCTGATCAGTACAGCTTATTCCAGTGCAATTCCTAACACTAAATAACTGTGTATTCAAGGAGATATTCAACATAAATACTGTAGATCAGACACCAGTATATCACATCACTGCATATATATGCACAACACTGAGAGGTGCTAACAGAAAAGCTACAGCCCTTTACTTCCCTTCCCCCACAACATTCACAGGGGAATTCATAATCCAGTATTTGGCACTCAAATTATTTCACTTTCAAAGGAGTATAACCTATTGGTGGCAACATATCTCTTCCAGAGATTTCACGTCTGGGGACATTTGCAGAAAAAAATAACCATTTTCTTCAACTCTGTAGAACATGAATATTAGAAAAGTGCACAAAAATAAATAAAAGACATACTAGGCTAGGGGTATTTGGGTAGTGTTCACAAGTGTCACTGTATGTGCTCACCTCACTACTACTTGTTTAACACGCATGTAGGAGGTTTGCTGGGACAGCTGTGGAGAATCAGGATTCTTATTAGCAGGATTTGTACATTCTCATATGAGAACTGAGAAGGTGAAAAGGAAGTTTCAACCTAATTCTAACTCTGCCTCAACAAGGTGCTAACATGAGGAATGAGATCTTCTATTGAACTAAAGTGGCTGTATGTTGTATTTTTGCACAATACACTAAAATGCTGAGTAGCATAGTCACCCACTTAGCACATATACTCCTGGAAAGACTAACAGACTACTGTGCCTCATTCCTCAGGTCCCTATGGAAGAAAATAGCTGAAAGAAGTCAAAAGTATGAGAGTTTTGTGAAGTAAAAGTTTTATATATTTTTTCATTAATAAATCATAAGAGCATAATGTATTGAAAGGTGTCTCACCCTGTATTTCCAAGTGGATTATAGCAAAATTATTATTCCTTGATCAGCAGGGCCTCTGCTCTCTAGCCTAATTTATAAAAGGTCTCTTCTCAGTAGATGTGAAAGGAATGTAAGGCAGCAAAATTGCTCTTTAAAGTATGACTAAAAAAATCAACTTTGTAATTGCAACTTCAACAAGAGTAACCACTCCCCTTCCCACAGCAAGAAGATCCCTCTTTCTCAGGAATTCTGTGTTTAATACTAGTCATTCTACCATAGCTATCTGGCATAATTTCAGCTGAGCAATTTCACTTGTGAACTCTACCTGGCTGTTCCACAGCTAAGAGTTGATTTAAGTCTTGAAATGAAGATGGTTTATATCTGCTTACCCAGGTTCCTTCAGTGAAGAAACTGACTTCACTTCATCTGTGGTCAGAATCAACTCAGGTAATGAGGTATTTATAAGAGAACAACAAAACTAATATTGTGTGGCCCTGTTTCCTTCCAGCTTTGTCTGTCTCTCTCCCCCCCAATCCCAAGTGACTTCCTGGTGCTCCATTGCCTGTTACGTGCCCACTCAATAGATAATGCTGGTATTTGTGCCATATACAGCTTTTACACACTCTACAAAATCTAGCCATGAGATCTAAAATAGTTCCTCCTTTGCTATTCACATCTGACATCAGAGGGAAAAAAAAAAAGGAATGACCTTAGTTACTACAATTTGCATGCTACCTCTGCTAAAGCACAAGAATTTACAGTTTATTTAAGTAAAGTAAATGCCAATACCAAGTACACACACACTTTGATCAAACCCCAATATTATTTAGGGGTTTCTCAGCCTGTTAGTAAATCTTTAAGATAAATGTAACACTTCAAGTCAGAGAAATGTATGTAAACATAACTGAATGATCTCTAACCTAAGTTCTCAAATAATAAAATGCTGGTGTTTGAAGCCAAAGCTGTGAAACTCTTCACAGACTGAAGGAAAAAAACTTACTCATTTCTGATGCCACAGTCACAATTATCTGTACACGGTTTAGTTTAAGGCTTGCTTAATTCTACCTATTTCAGTAGGATTGACTTCAGCTTCTTCCAGCCATAGATTTCAACAACCAGAAAGCAATAAACAGCACCCCCACCTCATCACTCACTCCCAAAACCAGAGAAGGTATGTGTGTATGAAGGTATGCAAATCCACTGTGACTTCTCACCCACCATAGAATGTTTACGAAATAAAGGTTAGGCACATTTATTACATAATCAGTTGGAATAGCTGTGTTTAAGAACAATACAAAACACATACAGGCATTACAGATGAAAACCATTATTCACGTGAACAATAGTGAGGTAAAAAAAGAAATGCAACAAATGCTCTGCAAGGTACAAAAAAATAGACATAATATTAGATTAACATCCTCTGTCTCTGAAAAGGTAATGATTATGAGGCAGAATTTATGACTCTGACTTTTAGTAATCATTTTCAAATGATTGCACACAAATATACTGGAGGAGGAGTAGCTTTAACACTTTATCCATAGCTCTTTATTTAATGAAAATACGATAATGGGTAGTGATAAAAAACTATCAGACTGCAATGAGGTTGTCAATTCTTGAAGGACTGAAACAGAGACTGGTATTTTGTATTTACATCAACTGACATGAAGTAGGAATGCAATAATGGCAGCCATTGCTGACACGAAATTATGAAGCATTTTAAGAAAAAAAAAGGTATCAGGATTTTACAAAGAAAGTCTGATTAGGCTTTGAAAGAGAAAAAAACAGAAAAGAGATTCTTGTAGAGGGCAGGGATTAATTCTATTACAAAGATGGAAGCTCCTAATTGGAGGATGATGGAGGAGGAAAAGCTTACATGTGCTTCTTGGTAAAGAGTCAAAATAATGCAAGTTCGAAAAAACAATACATTAAGAAGATGAGAAAGTCTACAGCATCAGTCAAATTGCACATGAAATAGTGCATAAAATATACGATCAAGAAACATGAATTCAGACAGGTGGAAGAAAAAGTGCCAAACAACTGCATACCCAATTACTCCCAGTAAGGAATTGCCAGACCTATCATCAGAGAACAGAAGCTTTTTACCTACTTTGTATAGTAAACATTAAACAGAAGTGGAGATGGAATTTACCTATAAATAAATCAGACGGGTAAACTCTGGAGAAGGCAAAATTGGGGAGATCACTATTTTATGTTTATTGCCAAACTAACGCAGTTGACCTACTACTATTTACATTTAGCCATTGAGGGCATTTTCTTGTAGGGCAATATATTAGCAAATCACAAGTTTAACTCAATTTATTAACATGCAATAACCAACACAAGAACTGCCTGATCTGAAAAAATCTGAAGTTGTGTCCAAGATCAATGATGGAAGACAGAACTAGTCATGCTTTCATCTTTTCTTCCCACTCACCCCTAACAAGAACTCCTCTGCTCTCTCCTACCAGTGGAAAAATCAGGAAATATTTCATAATGACAAAATGTTACAGGATCACAATGTTCCTCCTGCTACGTATTGGTGATAACCCTGATCTAAGAAAACTATCCTGTTTTTAGCCCCAAAGGAAATTATATCTGACCATAATATTTAACAAACAGATATTAATAAGATATTCAGTCCATTCTGAAAGCAATTCACTACCACCTTTTGTTACCACTTGTGTGCTAAGCCACTCAGGGAAAAAAATGACTGCCTCAAAGCTCACCTTGGGGACACAAGACCTGGATAGGTATTTCTGCACCCTGTGCTGAGGCTCAGCAAGGTTTTAAGTTTAGGGCAGATACACATGCTGTGAAAACAGATGAGAGGAGTCTGCAGTGCACAGAGAAACCTGGAGAGTTGTACCTTTGGAGGCAAAAGCGTACCTCTGTGGCTCTATGCTGCGGGTGACAGCCTTCCACTTCCCGCAATGCCAGGCTGTGTGACCCAGGCTTCACTCTACAACAAAGCTAATGCAACACGCCTCCACTGAAGAGCCCGGTGCAACTACTGCTGAAGGGTTTGGGGCTCCAGCCTTCCCATATCGTTGCTGTCTTCTGACATAACGTTTATTTTCAGGACCTGACTGCCAGGTTAGTGAACACAGTTAAATTTACATCCCCCCTTTTCAAAAGTATTTCTATTTTTAGTATATTGCCATTTTTTAATCTCTCCTAGTGGGTTTTGAAAAATAATGTCTCATTTGAATACATTAGCATATCAGTACCACAAGGTCATTTCAGAATGCAGGAGGGGAAAGCAGTTTTACATGCCATTATTTCCCAAGAAAACTAGAAGAAGAAAGAGAGTAAATTGCCTGCTATTTTGTTAAAAAAAAACCAAACCAACAAATCCAAGGAAAATTAAAAAAAAAAAAGAAAGCAGAAACAATCAATGCAATAATCATTTGATACCTCTGTGTCACGGATAGCTCTGGTCTAAACGGTTACGGATCCTTTTGCCCTTATGAATTTTAAAAATAACCTTTTTTTTTAATAAGTAAACATAAGAGATGTATGATGACAAATATAACAAAATTAAAAAGGATTCACAGTATTTCACTTATTGTTGCTAAGCAACTTGGCATTTGTAGACCATTACATTTCTGGTCAGCATGAGTAGTAGAGCAATGAAAAAACAAAAACAAAACAAAAGGAGTGGTCTGTTCACTGCTTACCTGGAGTGCATCACAGTTTGGACTTGCTTTGACAATTCATTATATTCAGAAAAATTGTTTAACTAATGGTACCATGACAGATATAATTATGGTCTCCTGCCTTTGAAATTTTATGAAGTCTACCATAGATGAGCAATCCAAAAAAGATAATGTTTTCATTAAAACATAGTTAAGTATTTTTCTGCAGTAAATACGCACCTCTGAAAATTTTGAAAATTATACTCTGCATACTGTAATCTAAACCAGAAACTCATTATGCTGTTTTATATTGCAGCTGTACAATAAATTCCAGAAATTCAAGGCTAAAAATTAGAGGCATAGTGGCATTAATTCTGTTCTGCTCATCAGGGAAACACTAACTTTAAAATTCACCAAGAAATAAGGATTTGAAATTGCTCGCTGTCATTATGCATCTAGATCCATGGCCGTAGTTTGGATCCATGCATCCAAAGCATGCCTGAGAACATACAGTCCTAAACAGGAAATGGACCGGTAGCAAATAGAAAGGTCAGCATCAAATATAATTCTTTTTGATGTGATTAAGTTCCTTCATCTTTCATTTGCTTTCATTATTCTTCAAAGAGACTTTAAAAAAAAATACTTCTTTTTGATCAGTACAGCAATCAGAAAGTCCGCAAGTTAATAATTTTCCACTAATATATTGTGAAATTAAGGTGGAAATTAATTTGGGAAACATAAGGGTTTTCTTAAAATTATAGGATATCTCACAGGGTACTTACACTACTTCTTGAACTTTTGAATTTTCAGACTGATAGACTGAGCAAAATTTGTGTTTTATAGGTTGTTGATGTATCCACCTAAGATATAGGAAAGCTACGTAAGCATAAAAAAGGTAATTTGAGAATGAAAATGAAGTTTTCTTTGACTTTGGTTGTGATAGAAAAATAATGTATTTAAGAGTATGATTCTTTAGGGAAGTAGAAATGCATTATGTATACTTCAACCAATTTAAGTACAAAGCCTAACATCTCAAGTTTTTAAATCTATTTTTTATTCCTCCATATCATCAGATGTGCTCTACTCCTTTTGACAATGAGAAGAGTTACTTTCCAGATTTCTGCTGACACTGATGTCATCTAAATTGTACTAAGTAGAGAGGAATAATCCCTTTCTTTGCTCTGCTAGTTGTGCCCCTGTTCACACAGCCAAAGTTGTTGCGGGCCAGCTTGGTTGTCAGGGCACATTCCTTGCCCAAATCCCACTCGCTGCCCAGCAGGATCCCACAGCCTCTTCCACAGAGCAGCTCCCCAGCCAGTCAGTGTCCAGCCTGCCCTGTGGGCAGAGGCTCCTCCTTCCTGGAGCAGGGCTTTGTGCGTGTCCTTGCTGAATTCCAGAGAGTTCCCATCAGATCATTCCTTCAGCTCGTCTAGGTCTGAATGGCAGCCCTGCTCTTGAGCAGTTGATCTGCTCACCCCAGTTCTGTGTCACATGCAAACCCTATGAGCAAGCTCTCCATCACCTCATCCACATCAGTGGTTAAAAAGTTACAGAAAATGGGGCCCCTGTTATTGTGTATTTTATTTGCACCCAGTAGAGTACAACCCTGCTCCTGGCTTTGATCATACAAACTTTTTCTCACTCATCTGCTCGCCCATCCATCTGGACTGAAACATCCCAACTGGGATGGAAAGATGCTGGCTGCGACTGATTTGAAAATCCCAATAGCATTTTTTCTAAGCTTACAACTTTACCCCCCGAACACTGAGAAACGCTACAAGCTCACAATTATTATTTCTTTTTCCTGTTCATGTTGTTCTACCAGCTCTAAAGAATTTTATGCTAATGTATACAGAAATTATTTTTTTGCTTGCAAGGAAGAAAAATTAACGCCTAAATTACTTCAGAAAGCTAGTAACCAGTAAGGCTGTTTGAGCTATTATGACTGCAACAAATTAGCAGAAACAAAACACCATAAAATATGAATTTGACTTGTTTTTAAAGAAATAAAGAGTATTTATTTGAAGCAGATAGAATTTATGAAGACTACCTTTTATCTGACAGTGTGCGTGACTCTAATCTATTGATGTTGTTAGAAAAAGACTTCTCTTGTTACTATTTTGCTAACAAATGGAATTATCTCAGCCAACTACACCCAGCTATCTTATATTCCAGATCCACAAATAGGTTACTTACAAAACCTATAATTAATAAAAAGAAGACCATTAAGTTTTTAATGGTAATTTTCGTATCAGCAACTTTCAGCAAGAGAATTTTTTTTTCCCCAAAAATAAGAGCATCCACAAGTCCAGAAGCAAACTGTTGGCAGCCATTATTTGAACACGGGATTACTGACAATGTTATATAAAATTTTCTCAAGGGAAATGCAAATTTATACTATATTACTTTAAACTAAGTTTTAGTGTCTTTATTAGAATTAGAATTTAGGTGTGTATGGTACATTGCCAACCTATAGCAGTTACTATAACTACATACAAAGAACAGAAACTTACAGGATATTAAAACTGATTTAGCATGTTTTATCAGGTTTGCCAATGACACCATGCTGTGTGGTGCAGTTGAGATGCTGGAGAGAAGGGATGCCATCCACCAGGACTTTGACAGCCTTTGAAAGCCTCGTGGAGTTCAACAAGACCAAGACCTGCACCTGGGCCAGGGCAATCCCAAGCACAAACGCAGGCTGTGGATAGAATGGATTGCGGAGTGGAGGAGATTGGATTGAGAGCAGCCTTGAGGAGGAGGACTTGAGAGTGTTGGTTGGCAAGAGGTTCAACACAACACAGCAGTGTGCACTTGCAGCCCAGAAAGCCAATTGTATCCTGGGCTGCATCAAAAGCAGTGCGGCCAGCAGGTCAAGGGAGAGATTTTACCCTTCTACTCTGTTCTGGTGAGACCCCACCTGTACCCAGCTCTGGGACACCCAACATAAGGAGGACATGGACCTCTTGGAATGAGTTCAGAAGAGGCCATGAAGGTGGTGAGTGGGCTGGAGCACCTCTCCTATGAAGACATGCTGAGAGAATTGGGATTGTTCAGCCTGGAGAAGACGATACTCCAGAATGACCTTATTGCAGCCTTCCAATACTTAAAAGGAGCATACAAGAAAGCTAAAAATGGGCTTTTGACAATCGCATGTAGTGACAGGACAAGGGGAAATGGCTTTAAACTGAGAGAAGGTTTAGATTAGATGTTAGGAAGAAGTTTTTTACAAAGAGTGTGGTGGGACACTTCTAAAGCTGCCCAGGGAAGCTGTGGATGCCTCAGCCCTGAAAATCCAGGTCAAATGTTCTGAGCACGCTGGTCCAGCGGAAGGTATCCCTGCCCAAGGCAGTGGGGGCTGGAATTAGATGATCTTTAAGGTCTCTTCAAACCCAAGCCATTCTATGCTTCTATGTTTATTAAAGTCCATATGCACAGAATTTCACTAGAGATTAAAGTTAAAGAAGCTGGATACTAAACCGTGGAAATATTGAAGGAAGTATGATAATATTAAGAAAAGACTGACACCAAGAACACTGGTATCAGCAAATAATTCCTTAGCATCTGAACAGGAGGCATGGAGAGAGTCTGCTGCAGCCTATACTTGTAGTAAAATTGTGGCAGTTCTATTGTCCTATAGTAAATTGATTGAATTCAATACATCTTTACCACAAAGGTTTTCACAGTGTAATGGTGGCAAAAATCTGGCACATAATCAGCTATATAAATCAAGTATTTAATGTTTCCAACTCAGCCTGAGCTAAGAGGAATGGCCGAGCACTTGAACAGCATTATGAAAAAGTGGATTCTGTTTCTTGGTTAACTTTTTTACTCTGTAACGAAAATAACAGAAAATGGTAATTTAAGAAAAGATACACCGGCTTAACCTTTTCACAGCTTTTCTGTAGCCAAATAGACATCACAAAACAGATTAAAAAAAAAAAAAGAGTTCCTTGCATTTCAATCCATACCATAGAGAATTTGATGTTTGCTTGGGTTTTGGTTGGGTGTTTCTTTTTTTTTGTTGTTGTTTTTTTGTTTGTTTGTTTGTTTTTTTTGTTTGTTTGGGGTTTTTTTAAGCAAAAGGTGACAAGCAGAAATAGACAACCAACACTCAAAAAATATGGACAGGAATTTAAATATTTTAGGAAACAAAACTTTCTGTGACCACAGACTTAAAGACAGAAAATTCCAAGTAATCTGAAAATGCATGGTTGAAGCTACAAAGTAGACTTCTGTTCTCTTATGTGTATATATATATATATATTTGTATAATGATACCATCTACACATTAGCTGTGCTAGTGTGTAGGACTGTTGTCACACACACGCACTATTTCAGCATGGCTTTTACTTCCAAACTTTATACACCTCTTACTTTCTCTGAATTGAGAATTATTAATTCCTACTACATCATTCACCACAGAATCTCAAAGTGTTTTTCAAAGTGTTTTTTAAGCATCATTGGACAGATGGGAAAGCTGAGACACAGAATCACGAAGCAGCTTCCACAAGGTCATGCAGCAAGACTCCAGTAAAACCAAGTACAAATATCATGGTCTTATATTCTACCTACGAGGCAGAGAGATGTGCAAATATTAATTACATCCTCCATCGTTCCTTCTACCCTACATTCAGAAGCAAGGATTTTTATAGAGATTTTTGTATGTTTACCTTCACTATATATCTATATCACAATCCTTCATAAAATAAGGATTTTAAGTTTATCTTACCATTTGGTTTTGTTCTGAATTAAGTATTATAGAAAATATTTCTCATTTTATTTCTGTAGCTTTGAAAATTAGCTCAGGGAACAGAGACTGAAACCTACAAACTGATCCAAAACACAAGTTCTTATGATAGATCACAGGCAGTCACAGGAGATTATTCAGCAGCCTAACACATACAGCTTGAAGAATAACGCATCAAAGACACAAAGAACAATATATAGTCTTGAGTAGCCACTGCTATTTTGCAGAAGCTGTTTCCAGGTGTCTGACTGCCTCTAACCTTGCTCCTGCAAGGACATACAGGGAGGTGTACAGCACAACAAACCTCAGGCATGCAGGTGTATTTTGTGGTTTCTGTTTACTGCCTCCCCCTTGCATTTCTTTGCAATCCATGGTCACCGTGTCCCTGAGGAAAGCAATGATAGGTGTCTCTTGAATTTCTGCACACAAACACTTTATGGACCTTCGTAATTTTGCCATGGGGCTCCCTTAGGTGGATTTAATCCTCAAACACCACCAGCAAATATCACTTTGTGTATGGATCTTTTTAGCTTTTCCTGGGGAATTTTTCCCATCTTTCAACAGTTAAAATAGCTTCTTCAAGAACTCATAGCAGTAGCTATTTAAAATAATTTTATCAATATCACTACTGTCTCAAGATAAATTAATCTTTTTGGCAAGCATACTTTTCCTGTAGCTTCTAGATAGTAGGGCAGACTTCCTACTTTTCCAGTAAATCCATATAGGGATGAGAGACATAACAATAGATTCATTAATATTAATCTGGTATACTCTTGAGCAAAATGTGGAAAGTGGGAGCAACTTCTCTCATTTCTCATTCAGTTTTAACTCTTAAGGGTCACTCATTATCAAATATTTCTGTAGTTTCAGCTCTGTATAACCATTATTAAAAAAAAAAACAACAAAACCAAACCAACCAAACCAACCCCCGCACCCTCCGAAAATAAATAAACAAATTATAAAAGTCTGCCATATAACTCAGAGTTAGTAGCCCATCCACAACAAATATTTTGGATCATTTCATAAAGGCCAGTTTACCAAACGTGCATGTGTCTCTCTGCTGGATGCTCCAGCTGTCCAGTCTTCAATATATGAGTGTACTCAATCAAGCCCATGTAGGTCCTCCCCTTTGGTGCAAGTTTCTTAACTGCAATGCCCAGAAATTCTGCTGATATAGCCAGGTTCAAATTCCATTAAAATAAATTCAATTTCACTTCATCTAGAAATACATTAGAACAAAATACAGTGGAGCAAAGAAGCAAGAGGAATATGGGGAAATAGAACAAAATATAGCCTTCCATGAACCTGGAATTAAATGCAATTTGCAGGGACAAATTGGGACTTGGCCTATGGTAAGCACAAAGCAGACCAAGATTACAGAACCCATTAGTCTCCCACAGACACATCCCCTTTTCTTTATCCCAGTGAGACCCTTGCTATGTGATATCTCAAAGACACAGCACGAAAAGTTGAACTAAAGGCTAGTTTTCAAACTCAGCCACGAGTGCATATTTATATATTCCCAAGGGGGCAAGCAGCACAGTGCCTTTGAGCAGCCCTGTGAGCCACAGACAGTCTCCTATTTAGAACCAAGCCGATTATCTTTAAGCAGAGAAAAAGTTTTCAATACATTTAACATAAAGAGTAATGACTGTCTGCATATCTAGCAGTTTTAAAGTATAACATTGCTTACATATTTAATTCTTGCTGAGCACAATAAGCAATTTCCAATTGCACTGGACCCTAAAGTGATTGAAATATTTGGAGATTTGTATAGTGACAGAGTTAAATGAAATATTTTGTAGTGAATGATTTCATTATCTTGAGAAAAGTTCCAAAATTGAATGGTTTGAAATGTTATTTTTTAAAATCTTTTTAAAGATAACTTTAAAATCTTGTTTAAATAAACAGGAGACTATTATGATAAGGTAAAGCCCCCAGCGAGACATGAATTTGTTTAGATACAAGTATTTTGCAATGAGTATTTGCAAAGCTAAGACAAATTATACTTTCTTCCTCATGGAAGATTCTAGTGCATGAGCAGATTTAGCATATTTACAATTTTATGTTAAACTCCTCTGCTCCTCATTTCAATACATTTTGATATGGCCATTATTATTAACCATTCCCACAAACTACATTTACCCTCTCCCACCCCTAAAAAGTCATGAAAGGACTATAATCTTTTGAAGATGTCAGAATTTCTACATATTCATTGTACCTTTATAACATCTCCCACACATATGAATTATTTAAATTTTTCTAAACAGCTTTTAAGAATTTCCATTGAGCAGAATGATGTAAAGAAATATAGGAGAAAAAACTTGAGAAGTCCCAAAGACTGTTTAGTATTTCTAGAATTGCACTAAACTACAAAGACATATTCTTTCATGGTTTATTGGCAATCAAGAAAACAGATGTACAGGGTACACTCCAAAGTATACTTAAGGGCCCAAAGCACACTTCAGAATAAACTGAATTTCCTTGAAAATTCATGTAAATCTAAACCACTCTTTTTAGTTAAGGTATAGATTCAAATCAGATACAAACTTGTTTGATAACATTTTAGTGACCTCATAAAGATACATAACCAGGTAATAAGAATCTGTATTACAAAGAAAAGTAGCATAGTATTCTGAAGGACAACAAGTTTTAAACCTGATTTATCAACAAAAATCACACGAGTGCCTATTTGCTGAGAGAGCAACCTCAACTGAAATAAAAAAAAAAAAACAACAAAACAGTAGCTCTGAATAGAAAAAACAAGATGTAAAATGCTCTGAGTGGTATTTACCATAGTGCGCGTGATACTCTGCATAGCTTTGTATCCTCACTTCCACAGTAAAGATAACGTCACATAGAGTTTTGCACTTAAAATTTAGAGTATGCACAAATTCTTGTGAGATATCTGAAACCTAGTGTGCCTAGGTGGATAAGGAAGACATTGCTCAAATACAAATGCGCACAACCCCAATGCTGAAAACCAAAAAAAGCAGCAAAATAGAAATCAGAAGGTGGGATTGTACTCTCTCTCCACCATTTTTGCCCAAACAGTTTTGATATTAAGCAGGTTTCACACACATCCACTTGTCAGAGAGTCACTATGGGCAGATGTTCCCTGTTGTACTGCTTTACACTAGATATTAAGATCAAAGACTGACAACAGGAATAGGTTTCCCCACCAGATTCTCCCTACAAACCTGGAGCCAGATGAGAACCATCTGTTCATTCACCAGTACAGATGTTATCTTGTTTTATAAGACCTTCCCTGGATATCCACTTCAACTGGAATAAACATTCCGTAGTTTACACCGGGAAAAAGGAGCAGTGAGTACATTCTGAAAGGCAGCTAACATCCCTTTACATATATCAACTATACCTTTCTTCAGTGAGACAGACTGCCAGCAAGTACACTTGCAAAAATATTGAAAATAAACCTAGTCAAAAAATGAAAGATGGCAAAAATTTGTATTACTTTTGCCAGGAATTAGATTAAATGTTTGCTTGAAAACTTGGTTTGTTAAATTTTAACTATAGTCTAATTAACAAGAATATTCAGGGGATTTCTCAGCTACAGGGATATTTCTCCTGTTTCAATGCTCTCCTGTTTCTCTTTTCATTACCTTTTCTTAAAATTATTTTTGCAATACAAGTCTGACAGCTCCTGTTCCTTATTGTGTGCTGACCCAATCGTCCTCAGTATTTTAACCAAGATTTCTACTGTGAGTCTTGCTTTGTGTTATGAATTCTATTCTATTTTAATGTCACATGTTTTTATCTCCTTTGTCAGAACTGTGCTTTCCCAAAAGGAAAACAGCTAACCCAAAGTCACACCTATGGAAGCAGAACAGTCTGTCTGGCCCTAATCACTTAAACACAAGTGACTGCTGTTACGATTTGGTTTCAGCAGTAAAATTGTGATAAATGCTAATAGCCTAAAATATGTATATATATTCGCATAAGCAATATACAAACTCCTTTTGCCTGTAGCCTAGGTCAACTAACACAATTTTAAGTACGTTTTCTTAATACCAATCTGAGAATTTTCAATATTTTTTTGGTGTTTTTTCTTGTTTTATTTTGTTTTTTAATTATCCACTTTACATCACTTAAGGTTGGTATACATTCAATTTTCCTGGCTTTCTGGAAACGAGTAGCCTGGCATAAACACCTCTTTATGGCAACTTTTCACCTAAATCAAGATCATTGAAAGGTAGGAATTAATCCCATATCTACTTATATTTTCTCAGTAGAAATTTAACAGTGATAATACCTGCCTTCTGTTTGAAGGAACTATAATTTATTTATGAATGTATTAACATGTCTAATTTTTTTATTATATACACAAATTCTTAAAATCATGGGACAAGCCTTGTGGCCTTAATTTAGGAACTTTTGAGAAAGACACAAAGTACTTGGGAAATGTCAGCTTTCTGCAAGGACAGAGATCACAAGGTGCCATTTCTTTTGATATACTTTGAAATTCTGCAGTTATATTATTGTTGCAACTTGGCAGAAGGAGAACCCAGCGGTAGGTGTTGCTTTGGTTACATAACAATAAACAGTTTTCCCAACCCAAAACTTCATTTGCCTTCTCTTTTCACACGCATATCCAATCTTAAGTCCAGTGAAATCAATGGCTGATAGATTTTCACTGTCTTTGTTGTGACATAGATTTGCCTTTTATTCTGGTATCCAAAAATACCTTACCTTCACAGTCCACCTGCAGTAAACTTACAGGACAGTTCAAGTTTCAAGGCAATGAAATGTTATGCAAAGTAGTAGGATTAATATTGCAAGTCTATAAGCAAAACCAAATAGGTATCCAAAAGGAGCACTGCAAATCTGCAAACCCAAAGTAAACGACGAACAACTCTAAGTACTGAAAGTAAATGTTCTTCAGTGAAGAGTACCTAAACATGATATACTTAATATACTCTTAATGTCCAAGAAGCACATTAGAAGTTCACACAATCAATGTCTTTTAAAATATGCTTCTTACTTTTCAGAGAAATAATAAAAAAAAGCAGTAGGGGAAAAAACCTTCATGCATGTTGTGCTTGTTTTCTAAAGTTAGACAGATCAAAATGTGTATGGTAAACAAATACTTGAAGTGACATAAAACTAGCACAAATGCATTTGCAAATAACAAAGGAGTTTCCATTCCTTGATGTGATCAATAGATTATGTTTTGTAATTTAAAGAGTAAGTTAGAAACAAATGCCTCTAACACAACATTGGTAGCTGCCTCTCTGCAAACACATATTAGAGACCCCTGCTATTATACATGTTATGGTTTTATCCAGCAATTTACATGAAGAAACAGCTGTTGACATTTAAGGAGGGGAAGAGGGAAAAGAAAATAAAAGCTATCATTAAATTGTTATATTTTCTTCCCTGCCACATTTTGCTATGTCTTTGTACAGAAGTGCTGTTGTACTGATGATCACCAATTGTCTGCTCAAACTCTGTTGGACAAAAATAAAAAACCCTTATCACCATGTGCTTTCTTTACATACATACACATATATATGCATACATATATATCTATTCAACTGTTTGCTTGTTAATTCTCAATTACCAAAGTTGTTTTAAAATGATAGAAAATTTTTAAAGTCTTAGTTCCTGAAAGGTTGCAAGCTCCACAGCAGTTGTATTTGCATGTTTTCTTACCCTACAAAGTGAATTGAAATTCTTCAATTCTCAGTGAAAAAGAGAGAATATAACTCATACTCAAGGGCATTGAAGAGTAAGACAACCTAAACAGACAGTTATTGAGGAGACACTGATAAATGATTAGCTTTTATCCCATGTCATACTCATATGTCAAAATCCCCTTCCCATAACACCTGAAAATCATGTCAAATTCCATTTTGGAAGAGTTCTTTTAGTCTTCTCTGTTATCTTTCTACTCCACTTTACCTAAATTTTCATGGATTTATGCTCAATTTATGAGTATTAACAATGCAAATTTAAAAAAATTCCCAAACATCTGTGTGCAGTTTTGCACAGAATTGCCCAGATAAGAAAGAAAACAAATCTATGTCAGACTGTACATCAGTTGCCAATTAAACTCAGATGTGCAAAGCTACTTACTGAGATGCTACATATAACCATAGACAAACTAATAAACTCTCCCTTGACATGGAGTGCTACAGGAACAGTAAGAAAGGAATGTGTGTATTTCTTCTGAATTATCATTCAAAAACCACCTAGAGGCCCATGTAATCCTTTATTTTGGAAAGGAGTCATATCAGTAGATTTTTTTTCTCAGTGAAGACTGGTGTGTAATGCATTTTTCTATACAGAGACTTATCACTCCTCACTAAACTTAACCTTATTTCATTTTCAAATGTTTCTCTTTTACTATTAACTTCAGAATATGGATCTTTGGATCCATTGATACAGCAAAATCATTCAAAACTATCAGATTCTTCTGCTTATCATGTGCTAGAGAAAGAAGTTATATTTTTTCCTTATAAACTCCATTTTATAAATGTACAGCTTAAAAGCATTTAAGGATTCTCCTAAAGGTGTTAGGAGGCTAAGAAGAATCAGCCCTACTTTCCCCATTTTCTAATCTAAAAACTGATGCAGCACTGCTTCACTAATATATAACACTTCAGGACAGAACATAAAAGTAGCTTTAAGCTACGCAACTGTATTAAATCATCTGAATTTCTTGCTTATGCCTTTTGGATTGTGTGGAAATCTGGTATTGCTTTTCTTTTAGTCTGGGTTTCCACAGTTCTTTTGGGTTGGAACCACTTTTTGTACAGATTAGGAGGCATTCACATGTGTCTCAGTGATTTTTAGTGCTGAAATGTCTACAGCCACGTCCATAAAAACATTTTGGTTGAAGAAAACTCCCTTTTTATGCTTGCCCTGAGGAAAGAAAAAGAAATGCGCCTAACACCCGAACACCTCCAGACACAGTTTAATTAAATACTGGGAACAGAATTCCATTCAGTTGATAAAATATTTACCTAAAGGTTTTGGGTTTGGTTTCTGGTTTTGTTATTGTTTGGCGTTGGGATTTTTCCTTTGCTTTTTGCTTTATTTTTTATGAAAGTATTTTTGGACTGATTTTAACCCAATGATTAAGCTGGGTGGTAACTGCTCTGCTTTTCTCCCTGTCTGCTGGGTCATATTCTCTCAGAAACGATGATCAAAAGAAATAGGATTGCGCAGTGACCAGCTGCACCACATTACATGCACCTGCGAGAAGACACTCAAAACCGGAAAACAATTTTGGGAAAAAACCCATGGCAATAAACATCAAGTTTGTACAAGGCTGTGTGGATTCCTTTTGGATCTATAGCACCATGTTAGGTCTGAATAACTTTCACAGGGATTTGTACATTTAGCAAAGGTTTACCAAGAAGTCATCAAGAGGCAGACAAGAAAAAAAAAATTATTGTGGGTCAGTTGACTTGCACATTAACACTTTCAAATTTGAAAAGAAAAGCCTAAGGAATTCATTGTTTTCTTGTGCTTCCTACTGAAAGAACTGCATGTGACAGTTTTCATCTACTTAAGTAAATAAGTTCTGTAAATTTTGAGCTCTGGGCATAAGAAGTTCACATTGTTAACCATTACTTGATGTAAACCCACTGCCTTTGCTCCTTTCTTTATTCCAAACGAAAAAAAACCCACCAGCTTTATATGCTAAACACTCACAGAATCAAGCTATTCTTTGAGTAAACTACATCCCTAGGTTTTCGTATACTAGAATAATGCCAGTTTTTCTAAACAGATTATTATGAAGTACAGCAAAAGCATGTAGTCTCATCTTGGCAAAAAAAAATTACCAATAAGCACAATTGCTATTAAAGCCCCACTTCCATGGGATTTAAGTTCCTATATACTTTAGTCATTTGGCAAGCAGACACCAAGGTCAAAAGAAACACATCACCAAGATGCATGTCCATCTAGGCAAAGTTCATCTGTAGGAGGCACATTTCAATTCCAAGTCTCAAGTTCACTCTCTATTTACATGCCGTGTCACTCCCATGAGACTTCAGTTTTGCTTTACTATCTGTGATAGCACACACATATTGCAGTGCAAATAGAGTGCACATATGACACTGCTTTGAGATTTGGAGACTAAAGTCTCATTTCTGCCTTGATTTTCTAAGCAGAAAAAAATGGTTTTTTCTTCTCACCTAAAATTTAAATTGCCATGAGTTGTCTATCTCCTTTCTTGCATAGTTTCATAGACCACTGGTCAGAAACTCTCATGCTCGTTAATTGTGAGACTAATCAACATTTCAGCTGAATTTATCTGCCAGGTACATATAGAAGACTTTTTATTTGAGCTGAGACTTCAATCTCTCTCTTTGCAGATTCCTTACTCCATCACAGATCAATCTCTCAGATTTAGAAATCTTCAAGAGACTCTTAAGAATGAAGGTTCACACACTGTGAAGCCTTTCCTTTTAAATTACTATTAAAGCTGCCCTTTTCTGAAAACAAATGTAACTCTTACTACAGAAGTCTTGGCTCAACACTTATTCTTGTTACATCAGCTGGAGACAATTACTGCATGCACCTGAGAACATTACAAGCTACACCACCTTTTCTTAGGTCTAAGCAACCAAAAGCTCCATATGCAACATCACTGCTAATTTCAAAGACCCTTTGCTAAGTGGCATATTTTCATCTTCCAGTTGGGCAGATTGAATTGCAGAGTTTTCACTCAATGGAAAATCTGCTCTCTATCAGCTATGCACCCTGCTCTCTATCAGATACTCTCACATGGTGCAAGGCTTCTTCTGTAGCAGTTGTAGAACCATAAGCTTAATATTTGATGAAAATGAAATCATGACATGTTAAACCAGCATACTGCAATCATTACATTGTTGTCATTTTCCTGCAGTACTCAAATTGAAAATAAAGCAGTAACATTTTGAAAGTTATGTGGAAGACTGGTTGTCACGTCAATACAGACTTGTGCCTTACTAGCTTTCAAAAAATGCATCTCTTCTGCCTGTTTTCAAAGTACTGAAAATAATTAGCCAATAATGACTGGTTACAGCAACTGCTAGATCTCAGACATATTACATTTCCATTCAGCCATTTATAAATACAGGATTTAAAAGTAAGCAATTAATCCTGAGTGACTGATAGGCACATAAGACTTCAGAAATCCAGAAAGACAGAGATCTCATTTCTACAAATGCTTGGTCCAAAAGTATTTTAAACTCATTATTCGCTAACTTAATTAGAAGTAGGAAGACATTAATTATAATTGTGATTTCACTTGATGTGTCTAGTAAAGTAAACAATGAGTCAAAAGGCATCAGTTGCAAAATATTCTCTGAAAAAGGAAAGAAGAAGAAAAAGAAAGAAAGGAGGTGGGAGATCTTTCAGATGTTATTTGTATTCCTCTATGCAACCAGAGCTCACCAGCAACTCTGTCCATACTCTCAGTCCTTTAGGGATTGCACTTGCTGAACTATTGGGTCTGCTCTGCCAGCAAATTCTCATAGAATACTTTTTAATTTTAAATTGATTAACTTCTGTCTCACAGGGTTTATCTAGTACAAATCTCAGTCCAGAAAAAGGGGAAAAGGATGACAAGTTGAGCACCACCATCATCCCCTGGTATTTAGGTTAGAGGGAAGTCCTTGAATTTAGTCCAACAAGCAGTCTAAGCTACATAGTCTTTGCTACTTAGGATGCCTCAGTTTATCAAAAAAAATGCAAGAGCTTCTACTGTTCTTCCCACATTGTCTCAGTTTTTCTCAGCTCAGATGTACCACTAGTACCCCTTTACTAAAGAAACTGTAGACACATGGGCAGGCATTGACAAACTCCTTCCTACATATCAACACAATCTAGTAATGCTCAGGGAGGTTCAACAGTTAAGAGAACATCACCTGAAGATAATAAAAAGTACTAAGTTTTACACTTGCACAGTTTCTCCTTTTTAGGGAATATCTGCAGTTTTATAATCATTTGCTCATTTCTTTATTTTCTTACGGAGGTAAGTAGGAAAGAAAATAGCTTTCTACTTTCAGAAACTCCTGTACAGGTAGAATGGAAGCTGGTAACCTTTGCAGTTACATCTACTGGGAAGGTTTACATGGTGATGGTCCCTCCTTTCCTACCTCTCACTAAAGGGAAAAGATGATTTGTTGAATTAGAATTTGTGCAGTAATGCAATTATTTCATATTACAGGTATCCAGAGATGATAAATTACATGTGCTGAAATAACGAGGTAAACTGAAATCAAATACAGCATTCTCATTTGTGTTTCAGTCTCTACTGCAAGTTCTTCTGTATATTTACTTGGTAACTCACGGGTCACCTCTAGGGATGAAGTATCTCATTTCCACAACAGGACTGGCAGCAGTACAACTGGTGTTACAAACAACACTTATACCAACAATACATCAGAAATTATTAAACACAAGTACAGACATGCTTTACAGTAATTCCGCATTTTTTATGGCATCCTCTAACACCATCAGACAATCTTAAATCAGATGACAGATATCTAAGGAGTCAGAAAACAGATGATAAATGACCCCTGATTAGTGTTTAGTGGGAACATGAGTATCCTATAAAAATGTTAAGTCAGTGATACTCAATAGCTTCCTGAAAGGGAAAAAAGAAAATGCAGCTAAGATTGATTATATTCATAGTGATGTCTAAACATATACAAAACAGGGCATGACCCATTCACGTTCAACACTAGACACCACGAAGGAAATAAAGCACTGTTGAACATCTTTTTATACAAACAGACTGCTTGATGAACTTTTATTCAAATTATTTATGAAGAACTTGCTGGATATTTATCTTTTATAGTTTTTCAAACTTCCATATAATATATAAAATGTATGTATTATAAAACATACACGAAATATGAGTACGCAACAAATTCTGAATAAAAATGTGCAAACAATTCACAGAGAATAAGTTCTGATTTCTCTGTATTTGCCTTCAGGGTTCCGCTGCAAAGTCTATCCTCTTTGTATTTACCAGGAAATCTGTAGCTATTCCTACAACTACTTGGAAACCATTCAAACATCAAGGGCTAAATGCTTTATGTATTTGTAAAATGCACTTCAAGTATGTATTCAGTGAAGCGATTTGTGATTTACCTGGGTAAACAACTAGTGTTTGTCCATCTGTGCCACCCCCCTCCTTTTTTGTTTTAATGGTGCTTCGGGACCTTTCTAAGATGGTGCTAAGGAGAAGCAGAAACACACCAGAAAGCTAATGCCATTTGAAAATTTCATCCAACATGTGATTCCTTCAAGCCACAATGATTTTCGTTTGTTTCAACGCTTTTTGATGAGTGAAAAATTAAAGGTTATCTTTTCCATGACGGAATATACTACATTCAATCCTCTCTTACTGACCAAAAGACCGAGGGAAAAGGAGGATTACTCTAGTGTCTTACAACAAGGTCATATCTCTCACCATTGCCTAGTTTAATATAAGGGAACAGTGATAAAAATGAAGCTGCTCTTCCAGCTCTCATTCTCATCTGGTGCATATTGCCAAGAAGAGAATTCACTATATTGCTCCATCCTTTTTTACCTCTTCAAGTTTATAGATTTCAAATGCCTTTAAATGCATATTGTTTTTCCTATACCTAACACACTGGCTTAGATGGAGACTTCGTGCACTCCTGCAATGTAAGCAATAAAGACAAACATAGCAAATAATAATATTTGTTGAGCATACTGCATGTAACTCACATTTACTTTTAAAGCGAGGGTCCTTATCATAGAGCCATCAGAATTGCTTGTAAACCTAGGTGAGGCCTGTTTACAACTACCAATACTTTGTAACACAAGAACATCTATTAAATTTAATGGAATTGCTGACAGTAGAACATAATGGTCGTATGGAAATCAGAACCTTGGCCTGTAAGATCACCAGCAGAATCAGGATTCCAAGCTCTTTTATGCATTTTAGTTATTTCTTCTTAATTTCTTCCCAGGATTAATTAATTATTGATGCCAAATCTGCATGAATAAGCTGTTCTAGGTCAGCCTAATAAGATAATGTCAAAATGGCTGCTTAAATATTAAAAAAACACTCAAAGCTCTATTCATTTTAGTGCTGTGGGTATACAGCCTTTCTGGTTTTGATGTTATTTCTATTTTTAACGGCTGTTAGTGATTTTTTCTAGTTGCTCTAGCAAGATATTTATATACCTTATTACATATCTAGAGACTAGAACTGCAGTCTGAGCTATCATGAAACAGAAATAAAGAACAGAGGACAATGAGAAACGCTATTGTAATCAAATGTACATAGACTTTTATTATATACAGAGAGGTAAATAATACTACCAGTTGGTATTTTTCTATTCAACATTTACAGTTTCAAAATCTTATAAATTTAAGGATGAAAAGTGCTACTTGAAACAGTAGCAACTATCTCACAGACTGGAGAACTGTGGTCTCCACGGTGCTGTGACCTGGAGAATGTTTAAGCTTGCTGAGGGGCTGAACTTTCAGGCATTTTTTGACAAGTCACGCTCAACAGCCACGGCACGTCATCTCCTCTCCATTCACACACACCCCCTGTTGTTCCCCAAACTCCACAGAAACAGGTCCCCATATCACAGAAATGGTTGCTCTGTTCAGACTCTCCATACACTTGTGCGTTACCTCTGCATGCTCGTTCTGCACATCTCCGATACCTAGAACCTCTCTACTGCACAACACTAATCCATTTGGAATATCCCTTTGATTCCAGAGAGCTTTTGCCACTTAACACGTTAGCAAGGATGGTCATGTGGGCATTGAGTTTGTGCAGTAGTGTTTGTGGAAGTAACTGTTCTTTCCCGCTTCAATTTTATTCAGGGAATTCTTTTATTCAGTTACCTATTGCTTCTGAAGAACACAAATCAAATTTATATTTTAGGTACTGGAACATAAAAACAATTTATTTCATGTTATCTGAGTGATAAATGTCAAGGATGTCAAGACACCTTAAAGGCCTGTAAGCATGCTTAGGGAGACACTTAGCTACATCCTTTTCCTAGGGAAGTAATATTTACTTACTTATAATTAGAACATCTGAAAGAATTTTTTAAAATTAATTTTGACAGCAGTTTTTGTCTCTTTTGATTTACATTTTAGTTTTCTTTTTCACTATTCCTTTTCAACAGTTGTTACTTTTTTTCTAATCCTACTGTACTCTTCATTTTTCTTGACACATTTACCTCATCATCTACCCTAACAAAACATATACATTTTCTTCTCTTTACCTAAATCGTTAGATCTGAACTCATAAAACGTTTGAAGAGATAGAGGACTGCTTTGGGTGATTAGGGACACATAACACCCAGCATAAAACATATCTAAATCAATACAGTTCCACGTATCAGAACAGCATGTGGCAGTACAGCATTATGAAATTTATAATTGCATCAGATCCATGATTTCCCAGTAGCTCTACCTCTATAATAACTAATTTTAAGCGAGAAATCCCATTGGTAACCGACGAAAGAAAAAGGGAAAATGGGACATTTCACTGAGTAATGCTAAGCTGATGCTGCAAAGACTGTCTCCACATTGTAGAGTGATTTGCACTTTTTTTGCCACAAAAACTGAAATGAATGACTTAATAAGCATTTATAATCTGACCTTCCCAGATAATTTTAAGGGGTTTTTGTTGTCTTTTTTCTATCATTTACAAAAAAAAAAAAAAACAAAAACCAAAACACTCGAGCTCATGCAGTCTGACAGACAGAACAGAGCAAGGAATGGAAAAGAATGAAATATTCTCAATATAATAAAATATTAATAACACAAAAACACATAGAAAATATATATTCAAAGATACATATCTAAGGGTATCGCTGACACCCTGAGAACTCCACATATGGACCTAAGACTTAAGAATACCATGTTTTAGTTCTTAAGATTACTTCAGAATTTAATCTGAAATGCACATGGAGGGTAAAAAGACCCATAACAGATTCCTGCTGCAAAAAAGCCTCGTATTTCCTTTCATCAAGAGGGAAACGTACAGTCATTCAATAGGGAAATGTGCAGTCAAAGAGAAAGCTGGAATAATTTCTGGCAGCTATAAGAACAAAAAAATACATAGTTAAACAGTCCATTCAGTATTCTGAATCACAACATTAAATTACTTAGAGGAAAAACCTTTTGAGACTATTTGGTTATAGAAAAATTGTTCACAACTGTATTTCATCCTGTCCCCTGCCTGCCTAGCATAAAACACAGGAAACACATTTTATCACAGTTGTTTAGCTAATCACGTATTGTAGGTATACATTAAGGTTAAAATCATAATCATGTGTGAGCATCCTTCAGGATAAAAAGCATCACAACACCTGGCTGATGCCCTCCCGCTCCACAGTATAAAGGCCACCTTGCCATGGTCAGCACAGCACCCTGGCAGCAAGGGAGGGTCTGTGACTGCCTGGGGGAGCTCCAGTGCCTTCCCACTCCAAGGACCTGCAGAGCTGTCTCCTGTCCTTATTTAATTTATAAATACCTGGTACTTAAAGGTACATCTGTCCAAGGTCCACAGCTGGAAAGAAGCACAGACCCACAATACAACTTTACTCCATCTGAGCAAATCATGCATTAGCAGGAAAGCTGGAGTACCAGGAGCTTTCCTGGTGATGGCACCTCTTATTCACAGGGTAGACTGCTCTCAGACTCCAGGAAGACTGACAGGCAGCAGTTTTGGCAGAGAGCCTATGGGCCTCACAAGCTGACATTGCCAAGTCCATTCACTCTATGGTATAAACTGAAACATATGTTCCAGTGTGGTGGTCTTGGCCGGGTTAAGGTTAATTTTTTTCCACGATGACTGTTACGGGGCTGTTTTTAGATTTCTTCTGAGCACAGCGATGATAATATGGAGAATGTTTTTGTTATTGCTGACCAGGACTCACACAGACCCAAGGCCTTTTATGCTTTTCGTACTGCCAATCTGGCAAGGGGGTTGGGGGTGCTTGAGAGGAAACAGAGGTGGGACAGGAGATCTAAACTGACCAAAAGGATATTCCAAATCATATGACATCATACTCAGTATAGAAGGTGAGAAAAGAAGGAGAAAGGGGGACACATTTGGAGAGATAGCATTTGTCTTCTTAAGTCACCTTTACACATGATGGGGCCCTGCCCTCCTGGAGGTGGCTGCACACCTGCTGGCCCATGGGAAGCAGTGAATGAATTTCTTGTTTTTTCTTTGCTTGTTTGCTTGGCTTTAATTTTGCCTATTAAATTGTCTTTATTCTCAGCCCATGAGTATTTTCTAACTTTTACCATTCCTGTTCCCTTCCTGACCCGCTGGTGAGCATGGAGTGAGTGGCTGCGGGGGCCTGGCTGCTGGCTGGGCTTAAACCACAACACCACCATAGGCAGGTGTGGAAAGGTATCTTGATTCACACACCACCAGCAAGTCCCAAGGATTTGACCTCCACTATGTTCCAAAGCATCTGGCAGCACTCAGCATGGCCTGCCAGTCTCCTTGTCACTGGACCACTAATGGTGTTCCTAAAAAGCACACGATTTTTTTCCTCCTTCCAAATGTTTAGCACAAATGTTACTACACTACTTTTAAAGTAAAACTCACTGTGCCAACCCTAATTTTGTTAAAAGCCCAGAGGTGCACTTATCATTTAGTGCAAAACTATCACATTATATAAGGAAAAACAAAGAAATACAGTTTTATAGATTGAGTAGAAGAGAGAAATTAAACCAGCTCCATTACAGAGATAACTACAGCTTAAACTCTGTTGCAAGAGATTATGAAATACACTCCCATTATCAAGAGGGATCACTTTTGCTTTCATGTCAAAACATTATACAAAAAGCTCCTATTCTGGTAATATTTGCCTCCCACGTATTTATGTAGCTATTAAAAGCATCACTAATTATTTGCTATTAAGAATGAGCTAATTAGATCTTGCACTCTGTGAGAGAGATACACAGTGTGTAACTCATGTTCCATTACAATAGTTGCAAACAAATGAAAAACCAAATTAAGAGTTCCAAGAAAAATCAAAGAGCTGACAATGACAAACCAACTATGCTTTGGTTACCTTAGATGACAAACTAATTTATAGACCTATATAAAACATAAATATCAACAACAAAAAACCAACCCAATTCTATCATATTTCACTTCTGGTAAATACAGCAGCTGAACATCCTCCAGGGAAAGCACCTCAACCGCATAACATTTATTTAACAAATTCCTTGCTCTACCTCCCTTGTGACTGTATTTAAACCAAGGACCTATAATTACAGAACTTAGAAAAATTATTAATCTGACAATTAGTGTTGCTTTACATTGTTAAAACTCTTAATTGAGGGGTAAAAGACAAATTATTTCAATAGAATAAGAATGCCTGGGGTAAAATATTTTTCATTGATAAGTAAAATATTTTTAAATGAACCCCCTGTATTTATATAACAAATTTCACTAGGCACCTGGGAAAAGGTATAACGTAGGCATGGAAGCCACATGCAGACTTTATTATTTTTTTTAGTTTTGATGAGCATAATCGTCTTCCCAAGTTCCATTTTTAAGAATAACAGGTTGAGGGCTTGAAGTAGTCACTTTTGAGTCACCTTGCCTCTTAGCCTGCATTCATACTCTGTTAGCTGTCTTCTCTGCAATGTTTTGGAGGACAAAAAAAGGGACAGTAATTTTTCAAGTTTACTGTTTTCTGCTTTGGCTAAAATGTACCCTTCAGATTGGCACAAGTGCCAAAAAAACCTCTTTGATACAGTCCGTATTTGCTGATAAGTTAGTTATCCTTTACACATAAAAAGTAGCAGCTAGTAAAGAATCTGTAAGTGGAGACAGATCAATAGTCTGATTGGTATTAACTTGGCTTTCTGCTGAAGGCCAAAACAAAACAGAAGGCAGGTTCACGCTCCAGTCCTTCAGATATCTAACAAAAACATACCCTATTAGCAACTCCACCTAGTAACTCTTACCTGTACAGCGTTTTCTTACAAGTGCATTTTAATTAATTATTGATTTTTAATGCACTTTCAATGTCTGTTCACTCATGGACACAATTAGCACTTCCATAAGGGAAATGAATCTCAAGTAAATGACATAGTAGAAAAAACATTGCCTTCCCTATTTACAGAACTCGAGCTGTTAATGCTTTGAAACTCTGATCCCTCAACCTATACTGAGCATAACTAGGATTTTCCAGACTGCACAGATAAAGCCTAAATATGCCAAGACTTCAATCAGGGAGTGATATATTTAAAAAATGCCTTTATCTGAAAAGAGATATATTTCTCACACTTCTGTAAGTATAAGCTATATTACAATTGGATATTGTGCACAGAACTTAATAGAGGACAATTCAGAGACACAGTCATGAATATTCCAAAACATGTAGCCCTGTAAACCAACAACTTACCTCAAACATGTAAACTCCAAACCAAAAAAAAAGTCATTCAATAGCACACAGATCTTCCCACGTGCCAGGAATACAGCTGTCCCCTGCCTATGTTGTAAGATGTTTGACAATACTGCCAAAGCTGTGTACAGCTGTTGCCTTCTTTCAAATTAAAGAAAAAACCCTCAACAAAATAGCTGTTTCCAGGAAAAAAAGACATAACACCCAAGTTTTTAATAATTCCTACACGTGCATGTATTCATTAGGTTTTCTTTCTGACATGCCTCTCCTTCAAAGCACTTCTGATGACAACCACATTGTTTTTCTGCTACGAACATAGAAAAGGAATGCAATAATAAGCGAAAACCATTACATTAAATGAACAGTGTGTCTTTTTAAAACCAAGAGTGCTTAGAGTCAGAAAGAAACCTGCAAAATCCTGTCCTTCTAACTTCATAAAAATATGAAGGCAATAAGCACTAGCTCCACAAAAGTATAATATTTTTAATTGTTATTAAATTGCTATTCAACAGCTGAGCTGCAAGCAGAAGTCCAAATAACGAGCAAAACGGTACCAAGACTGAGGGACACATGGCCAGGATTTTTCTGATGGAATTTGTCTATTCATCCATTGAATGTCTAACAAAGTTATCCTCACCAGAAAGCAAGGGAAGATGTTCAGAATGACTTATATTCTGATGTCTGGCTAACCAAAGATTGGTTCACCTGATATTGAGTCCAGGACTGACCACAGGAAAAAACAGAGTTTGCATCCTATGAGGTTTCTCAGTAATACTCGTGCCAAGGTTTTGATTTTACAATGACAAGGTAAATAAACTAAGTTTATAGTACTTATTTTACTGAAATTGGTAAAATAGTTGATTAAGTTTGTTAGTGATTGTGCTGAAAAGTAAAATACCAAAACAAACTAAGCTATGAATTAAGGTTTTTGGTACAGGATACGTTCATGCCTCAAGGCTTGCATCTCCAAATGTCACTTTATTCATTTGACGAGAAACATTCTTTCAGAGGAATAAATCTGTTTTGCAGTCTGCACGATTGATGTCAATGTAATATAAAGGTAAATACTTCTGGTGTGAACATCTGATAAAGAAATATACTACTAAAACATGATACGTCACTGTCATTGTACCATCTGTCAGGTACTGTGTAATTATGGAAATATCATTCTTTTCAAACCCTTGAATAAAAGGAGTATCTGGCAAAGATGATGAATTAAAGGCAACTTCATTCTGCAATCATTAAGTCAATGACGGCTTTGAAATTCATTCATAGTAGTTTCTGCAACATTGTGCTAGTTAAAAGCCATAGTTTTTTTTAAAAAAATATAATTTAATTTCTACCAGGTGACATCAGAACTGTAAATGATGGTCATAAGTGAATATCTTTAAAGCCTCTTTGCATATTCTTTCTAACAAACCAGAATGTTTCAATATTCCATAAGATCTTTACTGTTGTAAAGCTTACTTCTTCAGTCCTTAGGGAATTCTCTCAGTAATAGCTATTCATTTAACATACTTCTTAGGAAGACTCTTCTGCTAGAAATGTTTTATACAGGAGAGAGATACAACATTCCTTTTCCAAATGGAAAATACATTTGTGAAAACTAATTAAAGATTATCCTGCTCAGCAGACAACTTCACATGCCTCATATGCAAGTAAAGTAAGGCTGGGACAGCCTTGGTTCAAAATTCAGCCTTAAACTCTGTTATCAGTGTTATTGAAAGCAACTCTTATCTATTATTTATCAAGGTTCAAGTTTAAACACCAGAAATTGAATATCTTGTCATATCAGATGTTCTACAAGGCAATAGGTGTTGATGCATCCTACAACAGTGAAGAAGGTTTTGCTGAAAGGTTTTGTGGTCAGGCTTTTTTTTTTTTCCCCCTGTAGTGGTTTGGGGGGGCTCTTTTCAACAGTCCTGTTCTGGATTTCAGTAGAGAATTTTTCAGACACTGCTTCAGATGGTAGAAAATAGCAGCCTAGGAGCATTATTTATCTTTCATGCACTTTAAATCTGTTATCTCAGAAATATCCATAAATCTTAACTAGCTACAAATGAAAAAGTTGCCAAAACACTTAAGAGCTCCTGTTAGGAGAGTGTCAAACACTTCCAATCCAAAAAGCTACCCACACGTCTCTTCAATTTTAACCTTTTTTAATATCACAAGACCTTACATAAAATCAATTAAATATAAACAAATATTGAGATCATCTTTCGAAGCAGCTAGTGAATAGCGCATAAATACTGCAAGCTTCCTTACAAAAGGAAAGGTTTATTCAGCACATTCAGAGCAGCCCACCGACCTGAATTTTCAATCAAAGTTAGGCTCAGCCTCACATCACTGGACTGAAATGCTCCTGGGCATTATTAAATCTCATTGAAACGTAAGTGCAATTCAACACCTTTGCTGAGGATTGTCCCAATGCAACAAACCACTACAGGTGGATATTTTTGTTTGAACAGCTCCCCACAGCAAACTTGGGTTTTGACTGGGTAGTTGTTCTCCTGTTAGACAGTATTGAGGCATGAAACTCCCTAACAAAATGCTCAAAAAAAAGGTCTTGAAAATATTCTGAAGTTAATTTTCACAGGAAAGAAAAAAGAATTGGAAAGTTTTCTTCCGATGTAGAATTTTTATTATGTAAGAGTGGAAATCTGGTCACACATTTTTACTGTGGACTTACGCTGTGCTGTCACACAACATACTATAAACTTCTAAATCAACTCTATATCACATATATATTGTACAAAAGGTGACTATTAAGCAAAGCTGAAGCCAAGAAGAGAAAATTCACTCTGCACTAGGTCTGTCTGCAGTAGAGTGCTGAAAGAACAACTTGAAAAGGCATAAATGACAGGAATTTAATTTGTAAAACTTGGACTTCAAGTTGCTTCAGTTCAAGTTTACTGCAATCATGTACAAGAAAATCATGCCCCATCAACAGCATTCCAACTTTAGCTTCCTTGGTGCAATCTATGCAATGACTCTCCAGGTACACCTTGGAATTTGTTAGTAGCATGTGTACTCTGTGCTGTGTCTCTGCCTTCAGCATCCAGGCTCATTACCAATCTCCCGAGCCATCCAGTCTACCTCAGCTGTGAAAATGTAATAAATTGCTATTTTCCCCAGTGTATTTAGCACTCGTGAAAACTGACAGATTGACAGCCAGGAGGCTGAAGTATTGTGTTTAAATCACAGAGAAAAGGAAAGAAGAAGCAATGACAGAGAAAGGAACCAAAGCTGAATTAACCCTTTGCTCATGTAGCCTGCTAAAGACAGAATAGCAAAGACTCAATGGAGCAACTCATGGCCTCTGAAAACACAGAGATCTTATGTGTTGAGGGCAAATATAAAACGAAATAACCCTCCCACATTCCAGCATACAAATATATTTGCATATTCCTGTGTTCAACAACATGTTTGGCCAGTTTATGGTAGAAGGACAAAGAAAATCTCAACCACCAGATATCTGACACATCAGCTCCTTCAGAAAGTTAAAATTATCAGCTGCACTGTAAGGTCAATGTATTTACCCTGCAGTGTAAGTTGAATAGCTAGAATATAAAAGAAAACAAATACTAATGGGAAATATTCACATTTTACCCATTTTTGTTGTTTGCTAAAACAAGTTTGAGACTTACTGTCTACAAATTCAATATTCAGTGCATAAAATTTTGATTTCATAGAGTCTTTACAAGTCTATCTCTTCTGGTAATATTTATTTTTCAAAAGTTTAGAAAAAATGTGTTACCTCAGCTTTCAGTGCCAATATGTAGCAATAAGTCTGCAATACTAGTCTGTTTATCTTCTGATGAAAAAAAATCTGAACAGGGAAAAAGCTTTCTTTAATAAAAACTGTCTGCAAAATTAGAGGGCCTTCTGCACTCTATTTGTAAACGAGACACAGAACATTCAACAAATCCATTAATACATAACAGACTAACATGCATCACTGATGAGTCTGAAAAATACACGGTTTTCCACAGAATATGGTCAAAAACCAACAGGATTATCCAAAGCATTTGTTAGATTAAGCTTAACAGAACATGGGAGACGAAAGATTTGTGCTAGTTTTCAATCTTTCAAAAGCATTAAAGGAAAACAAAGCCAAGATATCAGTTCCAGCAAGACACAGGTAACTACTGATGAAAGGAACCTTTAAAGCAGCGTGGATTGAAAGGGTATTCTGACTGTCCCACTGAATTTACCTCCTCTTTCTCATTTTGTATTGCTTAAGCCTACTAGCAGGAAAGCCCAGTGGTCTTAAACATTTTGACAGTCCCAGGAATGAACTGTGGGCATGACCACCTAGAAAGCTTCATGCAGCTCTGGGCTCTCCTTTGTAAGAAGCACGTGCACTGCTGTGCCGTGCAGTGTGTTTCTCACTGGGGAGCTGCACACACGCGTGACAGACTCCTCTGCTCTGGGCCACTCGGGGACATGCTGGTGATTTCCAGAGGACAGATGTTTCTTCCCTTCTGTTTTATTTTAATTTCTCAAGTGAGTGGCAAAAGCAGATGTTAATATATATATATGGTCTCTTCTGTCTCACATTATCCTGAAAGAAACTGAAAGCCCTAAGTATAAACTTCTTGATTCAGTCTGCAGATTATATAAATTTATGTTTACCCACGTGCACACATATTCAAACACACATGTTTTAAACATATATGGTAACATTACATATATGGAGAGTATAACAAATATGCTTCCATAGACCAGAATATATAATTTTCTAGACTGAATCAAGTCCAAAGCACAATCTGCTACCTGTTTGAGAGAATGTAACATTCTGAATGACAGTGTATTTTGTACATATATGATTCACACGAAGAAATTAAACTTCTTTTCCCAATCATTTCTCTGGAATAAAAGATATAGAAACTTATCTGGGATCATCTGTTTTCTTTCTCCTACAGTGCCATCTCTTTATTTAATGTATTTGGAGAAAGGTCAGGAAAACCTGAATTACAGGCAGCAGCTGAAGACAGACCACAGAGCACCCTAGACAGCAGGGTTTCAGTATAGTAATTGTTACAGTCTAGTGAGTTACTGCTGTCACTGGGATTGCCCTCAGTACTGTTATCAAAGCTCAACCTAGCAAATACATCCCCTAATTTCCTTCAGGTCCCCACTCCCCTTTCTCCTTCAGTAACTGAGCATTAGAGCTACCAAAATATAGCGGGAGTAAAATGCAAGACAAAGGGATATCTGAAGTAACATACCTGTCCTTCCTTGGACAGGTGCAGACAGTTACTTTCATTGCTATGACAATATACTTAGTAAAGTGCCACTAATTTCTTTTGAGTCTACTTCTCATTTTGTATGCCACTTCCAGATGACTAATGAAGAGGCCAACAAAGCACTAACACCCACCAGAGCACAGATATGATGAAGTCCAAAAATCCCTATAAAGTGGATCTGTATTAATGCAACATTTTTTCACAGGTCTCTGTCATCAATCTTCATAAATTACTCCATCAGTCTTAAGAAAAGAGCAAAGAAACAAAGATCTAAACCTAATAAAACAGACTTAATTATAAAACATTTCTGTCACTTCATACAGTCCTGGCTTTTGCAATTTTTTTTTTAAATAATTATTATTAAAAGTATAAATCAAGTATGCCTTTACTACCAAGAAACACCACAAATTACTAACAGAATTTTAAATACATAATGAACAGTTGCTTAAGTAAAGGCACTGGAAAAGCAGTGAGCTTATATTATCTTCTGTATTAAGCTTAAGTCCCACCACGGTGAAATGCAACAGTTGTGATTTACTGAATGCCAGCTTAAAGAATTATTTAGAGGTTTCTTTCTTTGCTTTTTAGAGTTCAGAAATTCTTCTGTAAGAGCAGAAATAAAAATTACTCCAAGTGCTTTAAAAACAAAAGAAAATTCAGGTGGAATGCCTGGCAGCTAAAACTGAAAATTATGCATAATTCAAACCTGGAATTTGTATTACTATTGTTATTTTACTGAAAATAAAACACTTTTTTATTAAAAGATACCAAAATTAATAAAGATGAGTCCTACACTTTTGTTAGTAGAATATATTGTCAGTAGCAAAGGGAGAAAGAGACAGAGACTAAGATCATTAATGACCAATAATTATTTAATTTTGAGTAAAAGGGAGTAAAACACAAACACTGCATGTCTCAAATGAGCTTGTACTTCACTGAAATATGAAAATGCAAAAGCAATGCATACATTCCAAAGGATAGGAAAATCAACACATTTTTGAGACTTAAGTAGCATTTGCTACGGTCGGAAAGAAACTGACGTAACAACACTTTTACAGAGAACATTCCTATCTGAGTTACTTTTCTTGAATCACCAGAGCATTGCTATATTCACACTGAAAACACTTCGCTCAGTTAATGAAGTCATACATGTTTGGTTTGTCTTTAATCATAAAATGAATATTGCAAAGGGGTTGCAATTCGATTTACTGGCATCAACTAACCTCACGAGTTAATCAGTATCATTATTTTGAAAATGGCAAAAAAGACTTCAGTGTGAAATGCCTCAGAAAACACAATAGCTGAGATTTCCAGCCTCACAAACCCCAGCAACAGAGATAAGAGACTAAGGGCTAACTGCCACTCTAATCACTACATATTTATATCTTGATAAAGAGAAGGTAGAACTCTGAAATCAACGGAATCCTGAATTTATTACATGTGCGTGACATACCACCATTACCGTCTGGAGCAGAACCTGCTGGAGTATGTGTTGTTTGGCTATTCAAATACCCTAAGCCAGAGCTTCAATATCTTAAATTTGAGAGTACTGATTTAACTGAAAGACTTAATCAGCATTAGTTTAATCTAAAGCAAGGATTTTTGTGTTGTTTAAAATACTACTTTTAAATGTTATTTTGAAAAACATTGCTATTTAAAGGTTTTTCCATGGATCTCCATATTGAATTTTTTTCAGAGACCCTATTTTGTTCTCTGTCCTTCCCATTCTTGAATACAAAGATGACTTTTACATTCAAATGTCATTCAGAACTTCTGAAAAACCCAGTCAAAACATGTAAAAGTTATTTCTACCAGAAAGCTAAATGTTTAAGTTGTTTTTCATTCTATCCCTAGAAGCAGGCCATAAAGGTAAGAAATAGAAAGTGATTTCACAAATTTTCTCTACTAAGCTTTTCCTTCATCAATCAGTTAGGGAAAGACATTAAATCCATCTGCTGAGTAATTTCTTCCCCATAATAAGGAGGAGCCTAGATTTCAGTACTCCAGATAATTCTTTTGATTGTAATCGGTTTTAAAGTTTACTTTTGGTTGCTATAGAATTTCCTTCATAATAAAAAATAAAATGAACATTTGCTTGTAAAAGGTTTATTTTGTTACATAAACAATAAGATTATCTACCTTCTCAGCACTTGTACACACACACAAAACTGGCATTGAAAAAGCTGGGTAGGGGTTTGCTTTCAGAGGATAATGTGCATATGCACAGTTACCAGCAGTGAAGCTCTGGTTTAGCAGCAGATTTTTTAGTATTTTGAGCTTTCATATTTTTGTTTGTTCAAGAATTGAAAGTCGCAACACTGAGTTATGCAGCGCATATCATGCTTTTTAAAAGAGCATAAAAAAACAATAGGAGAAAATCCAAATCATGAAGTAAATAAATACCTTTTTAGCCTATTTTTAATTATACACTCCCTAAAAAAGCCACCTTACAAGATGTGATACTTCACACAAGGCCAGACTAACAGAAGAACTGAACCAAAAATCAGTTCATAACTTTTGACTGTAATGATTTCTATATTTACCTTCACGTAGCTGTAGAACCTGCACCAGTTGAGTGACAGGAACTGCTACAATCCTGTGATATCACGTGTGAGGCTACAAACTGCTCCACTGAATCCACAGAGCAGTTTCCATGTTTATCACAGAATTTACCAAGCAGTTTGTTCCTTCTCTTTCACACAACAGAAACCTGCAGACATCTCAACTGGCATGCAGAATCCAGTTGTCAACCTGTTCGACTAATGCTGCCTGCACAAACAACACTTTGAGGACGGCTGTACACATCATTTGAAGGAACACGTCTCTACCTTCATTTATTTCATTCTGATAGAATTCCTCTGTACAAACCAGCTGAGCACATGGCAGCACCTTTACATCAGACAAGGACATCTGCATCTTGCTTTCCCATGGTGAACTGTTCTAGCTTTTAGTAACAAATGCTTATGCTTGTTCTTCACATGTGTAAAAATTCACTTTACTGATGTTCTGATTTGAAAACACCTTGCTTTTGCTGTGTACTCGTTATATTGCAATGGAAAAAATGTGTTCAGTAGTTTTCCATGTATTTTTAGCAATCATGTAAAATTAATAAGATGACTATTTTAAACGGATTCTGCAGGCACTACATGGTTGAGGTTTATCTATTTGGGTAATTTTGCACACAGAGGTAATCCTCCTCTTTATTATACTCTGTATTAAAATAAGCATCCCAAAAATCCAGCTGAAACCTCAGAATACTTACATGAATATAAAAGTGATATAGTAGAATATTGTCAGAGGAATGTAAAAATTAGAACCTATTTCTGATTCTGCTATGACCCACTATCTCCATCTTTCCAGTCTCTCCTTTTGTGTCTCTAGTCTATTTAGTACATAAGATTTATCTGTCATTATATTCAGATCATTAATGATGCTCCTAAGTTTTGCTTTAACCACAACAGATTATAAAGACTACTTGGTTCAAACTCTAATATGGTTTTATGTTAATAGATATCATCTCTATTGAATATTCTTCCAAAGTTAATACTACCAAATGTGTGAAGAGAAATATCACACAGTCACAAAAATGACTAAAATATTTCCTAGTATTTCTTAGTGAAAAGACCTGAAGCTTGAAGCAGTTCACACATTCCTAAGCTTATTTTATTCAGAAGTAAAACTTGGCTGGCATTCTTGTTCTGTATACGTTCCATTTGTTTTGTCGTGGTTTTAAAGAGTAACAAATTCAAGAAAGCATCTATTTAAAATCTAAGCTAACATTACCTGACACATCTGACTGTGTGTAGTTAAGTTTGTTGCACTAATTAAATGTATTGTTTGGACTCGAGTTTAAAGGATTTCTGTAAAATAGTCTAGAAACCCATGATAATTTTTTATAGAAAAGAATAATAATTTTAGGGATCGACTTATGGAAGAGCCTTTCCCAAGTCCTTTAAACAACACTTGGTTTTGTGCCAGACTTCTGCTAGGTTTCTAAACACAAAACAAAAAACAGGAAAGAAGACAATTAATATACTTTGGAACTATGTTTATGGTTTAGTATGTTTAGCATATAAAATCGTAAATTCTCATCAAAGGATTCTCAGTGGGGGATTTTTACTTTTTTTCCTTTTTTGGTAGGAAAATTAATTAAATAAGTATAATCAATTTTATACACAAATTTTGAATAAAAGTTGATGTTTTGGCTAATCTATTGAATTAATCAGATTACTTTAAGTAACAAATCAAAGAATGAGTATGAAAAGAAGTTTTTTCCTAAGGAACAATAAGCAAAAGAAGCCCATAAATCCATGTCTTTTTCTTCTACAGCTCAGTCAAGTCTCTGGTTTGCACTATTCTACGATCTATTTTTGAACAGTACTTTGACTTGTTCACTCTACTTCTAAATATGACATAGAAATATTTAGAAAAATATGGGAGCATTAAATCCATATATTTCAGTGAAATCATTACATGTTCTAATTTTGGGATATCTTTAACTGAAAGGCCTTATCTTCTCTGAAACTAAGTAGCTCTGTGAAAGGAGCTCTTATTCATTTAAGAAGGTAACGTCGTCCTTAGACTTGCACCAGGAGATGTAACAGAGAGCATGCAATGGACCACCTAAACCCTCTGCATTCAGGAAGCAGCACATGCTCTACTCCCATTCTTCAGCTTTATTTACACTCTTGCCCTAAGAACTTGTTCTTGTGTCAATCTTTCAAACCACTAAGCAGCATCACTAAGGTACTGACCCAAGATGTAACTATCTTTGTGGCACAGTGACACCACCAGGCCTTCGACATCAGCAGACAGCGTAACAAAAACAGCACCAAGAATTAAAATATAGTAATCCTCGCTTTCCCCCAGTAAGACATTAATGGAATTTTAATTTAAGAAATGCCTTTTCTATTACAAGCAGACATAATTTAGACAAAGTATCCTAAGAGATGGACTTTGTAAACTGAAACAAAGGTTTTAATTTTAGCAATAGTATTCATTAGTATAAGACTGCAGTGTAATATTCATTAATTTCCCTGCCTGAAGACACTTCCTTGACTTTCAAAATCTCAGAATAAATTTAAAGAGAGAGTTTAGGTAAGTAGTGAAACTCCTCACTTTTATGAGCTCTCCATGTCATTGGTGATAACTAAATGAGGTTCAGTCAGTAAGGTTCCTTGGCCCTCTGCAAACAGGATCGCCCGCCCTCTGCTAAAAATCTCATTACTGACAAAAAATAAAATAAAATAAATCCGGCATGACTGCAGCATGACATGTTCTGTTTGAAGCTATTTTCTTCCAATAACAAATTGTCACCATTACCTCTAGCAGTTATTTCAGCAATAGCATAGGTTATTAGAGCACTTTCCTTTCACATTGGTACATTATGGGATGGAAAGCATACCTTGGCAACAGGAGTGGTAGAAAGCTAATCTCTCATTTTCCATTTGCCCAAAATATAAATTTTTGTTATTAAAATTGAAATATTACCATAATCAAAATAATAACTGAAATTAAAAATATTCTCATCACTATTTCACTCCTTTGTCCCTCTTCGTTTACATCCTAGAAAAGCAATGCCCCGGGGGATTTCCCCACCATTATGCAGCATTAAACAGCAAGCATTAAGGAATATTATGTTCCAGTCAGGGACATGGACAAAATATTTTTCCATTCCTGTGTGATGACCTACATTAAGAAGGTGGGTGGTGCATTTGCAAGACCCTGTCTGACAGTGTTTTTTCAGAATGAGTACAATCAGCCATTAGAATCATGTCCCCAGGAAATAGTGGATTTGCCAACACTGGACACTTCAGATTTGGCTAGACAGGGCGCTCGGCCATCTTGTCTAGACCCTGCTTTTTCCAAGCAAAAGCTGGACCAGATGATCATTGAGGTCCCTTCCAACCTGGTATTCTACCACTAAAATTAGGAGGGGGGAAGGGCACAAAAAACCTCCAACATTTAAGAAAAAGTAAGGAAAATAAAGACATAATAATCAGACCTGAGTAGATCTGTTATGATTTTCTATAGGTCCTAAGTTTCATCTTGGAGATCCAGAGACCATGGTCATCTTATATGGCTGTGTAGTAAATCCCTACTCCTAGCAGGCTGGTGCCACTCTTTGACTGGCCTTGTGAACAGTGCCTATCATGTGGAAAGCTGAAAAACTTGTTGCTTTTGTTTTTGTTTGCTGTGAAAGTCACTTTCCTTCAGATTTAGGCAGCAGTGAAACCAAGTTGTATGAGTAGCATCTTGCCTGAATCACAGTGTGAGGCAGTCACACAGTTACTCAATATGACCCCAAAAAAACCCCAAACAAACAGAGAAAATGAAATGGGCTCACAGCCATTTTCTGTCACCTCCAATCCCATGAAAAAACTCCAGAAAAGAGAAGCAATCTATCAGGAATTATCTCAAATTGTCATTTGGGCTGCTCTGGTCTTGAGTTCTAGATTCAGAAAGAAAACTTAGAGCCATATGGGAAATATTAACGCTGCACACGCAGTTGATAAGGATCTATACCAATTCATACCAAATGAAGACCCTACACAAGATCATGTCATCAACAAGATCATCCTCAACATATCAAGTTAATTCTTCTAGCTAGAAAATCAGGAATTTTAAGCTCTTCTCCCAGTTGAAATCACGGCTATATCCCAACGCAACTCTTTGCAGTGCACTTTACTAAAGTATTTCCTAATTAAGAAAGCAGGTTCAGGTCCATAAATTCTTGGTGTACCCCCGTATGTATAATAACTTTGATCCTATAAGGCACAAATTATTCTTATATTGTCCTTCCTGCATTTCCAGACTTATTTTTATGTATTTGATAAACTGATACAGAATTGGTTTATGTCACAGATGTTCGTACCCATAAACTTAAGGAAAAGTTAAAACTACAAATTGGTTTGACCTAATATAGAACAGAAGCAGTACAGATATAATTGACTGCTTACCAGTGCCCTGAAATTGCTAATTGACTGGTAAGACATCAGTTTGTTAACCTAACTCATTAGGCAGCAAACACTTTCCTAGGAAATCATCCTGAATAAATATTAGCATCCATTTGGAAAAGGTCAGGTACTTTCTTTTTTGTTGTTACATTCTAACTGCTTATTCATAAACAATTGAATGTCAAAGACAGGTTATTCTCAACGTACTTCCTGGCAAGAATATTTACCACAATATCACAACTATCAAAAAGAAAACAGAATATCACATTCTTTTAAAGGGAAGCAGCTATGACTTCACTTTACTTCCCAGACTAGGATGAAAATTACTGTATCTCTTTTACTCAAAATCAGGGAGAAAAGCTTTCACCCTAGATTCATTGTTGCTTCCAAGTCATAAATAGACAAACCCTCTACTGCTTTAGTTCCACTTCAATATAACAATTGGCTTCAAATAACAGGCAGTAGTGGACTCTATCCTGACCAAAACAAACCATTAGAACACCTCACTCTGTATCAGCTCTGAAAAACCTCAAATTTCTAATAAAATGTGAACTCTTCCTTGTCAGCATTTGCAGCTCAGGGAACAAGTTGTACAAAGCATCGGCATCACAAGAGCAAATCTTGGTACTCTCTTGTCCTTTTTACCTTCTAGGAGACGTGTATTACCACATTATTTCCCTCAGCTGGTGAAACTGCTACAAAAATTACTCAAATGCTTCTCAACTGCTTTTATCAAAATCACAATATGATCTAGGTAAATATTTTTTTAGTTAGTTATTTACATGCCTTAGAAAATAAATTGGTCTTATCATTTAAGTGTGCATCAAAGGATTGCATCAAACTGTTCAGAAAAGCGTTTATGAGCTTTTTCAACCAAAGACACAAAGCAGAATGGAGGAATTAGGAGCAGTATGAAGCATATCACAGAGATTCAGGAGAAAAGTAATACCTATGGCAACCAACTTCTGATCTTACACTCAGCTGTTTTCCATCAACATCATTCATACCTGCATAAGTACCAAAAATAAGCTGCTTCTTGAAATTTAGGATTCTGTCTGGTTTATACAGGAAACTCCTTCACTTTGGACCATGTTCCTTGAGACAAGGACAGTATACAAGGGTTTCAATTACCACACAGGAAACTTAGACTAATTTTTTTTTATCCAGCTCTACAAACCATCATACAGAAAAAGCTTTTTCCAGTCTATGTTTTGTTTGGAGTTTTAAAACCACATTGTTTGACCTAACTACTAGGAGGAGATTCACATACCTACTCTCTGTAGAGTCACAGTTCTAAATGAGAAACATCTGCCGAAGTTATATAAAAATATGAAATATCATTTCAGGGATGAGCAAAGGAAAATAAAAAGCATTTATACATTAAAGCCTACCTTTGGCTTCCTGTGTTGGACGTAGCCATTCCCCCAGAAACATGACCTTCAATGCTTCTCTCCATTTAGCTGCAAGGTGTTTCAAGCACAACACTTCCATTTAGCTGCTGGAAGGTTTGCAATCCTGCTGTCGGCTGAGATCCTTCTTCAGAAGCTATTCTAGAGGGGGGGAAAAAAGGAAAAGACAAACAGGTGTCATCAACCCTTCATAGGATTTCAGGTACTCCATGTGATTTCGCTATTTACAGCTAGTGCCTAATTTCACTGCCCTAACGAAGTTTTCAGCATCCTGATTTCAGGATTTTTCCAAATCTGATTTGTAAAGCTAGGCAGCACTGGTTTAATTCAGCCATCCCACACAACTCCACTGTGCCGAGTTCCTATGAGTGCATTTTATCATCAAACTGCTGGCTGTGCCTTTTTGTACAAGCAGTAAATAGTCCAGCCTTGGAAATTCTCTCCCTAGGAGGCCAGTTCAATACAAAACTTCATTTGAAGCACAATTTTGTGTGTGAAGCTTGTGAGGCCAAATCGCCAACAGAGGCTTCCCAGAGCCGGTACGCAGTGACCACAAGTTATTCTTCCAAACTGAGTGTTAGAGAGAAAAGCAGGAGAGATGGACACAAGGACAGAGAGATGACTGAGGGTGCTGTGCCATGACCTCCCCCAACGCGAAGACATGGTGGTGCCTCAACAATTAGTCAGCACCTTTTGCCCTGGGCAACTGCACTGAGGAGAGCCCCTCCTCTCAAAATTTCTAGTTTAGAAACACAAAAACAGGTAAAAACGAAGAAAACTTTTGAAAACAATGCCTACGTACTGTTTCTGTCACCCACCTTTACCTGCTTTCAGATGTACCCCCAGCAAACTGTGAGGAAAATCACCTTCCCTCGCCTGCACAAAATGGCCACCACCACCTGCCCACACCTGGGCCCCTCATTAGCCCCTCATTGCCCACACCTGGACCCCTCATTAGCCCCTCATTGCACACACCTGGACCCCTCACTGGCCCCTCATTAGCCCCTCATTGCCCACACCTGGACCCCTCATTAGCCACACCCCTGGGCCCCTCATTGGCCCCTCACTGGCTCCTCATTAGCCCCTCATTGCCCACACCTGGACCCCTCATTAGCCCCTCATTGCACACACCTGGACCCCTCACTGGCCCCTCATTAGCCCCTCATTGCCCACACCTGGGCCCCTCATTGGCCCCTCATTGGCCACACCTGGGCCCTGCCACATGAAAACAGGCAGCAAACAATCCAGTGAGCCAAGAGCAAGTGCTGAGCTGCAGGGCCATAGCACAAAGGCTGGTGCCAGGGAAAGCTCAGCCTCACCAGTCAGACTCAGTTCTTCCTCTCGGCATCTCATAATATTTGGAGCTGGGACTGACTGCTGAAATTAATGTTGTCCGGGGTTTTTTGGCGCACACTGTGGTTGAATACTGTCACAAGAAATATGCAGCCAGAGGGCTGTACTTTTTTCATAGGTAGAAATAACGATAACTCTTAGAAACCTAAAACAAAGTTATTTTTATGTTTCCATTTTACACCTTATGGTATTAGAAAGTAACACGAATTCTGAGTGGTAGGAAAGTTGAAGATTTTCTGATGTTCGTCAGTAATTTTACAAGCTATTTTTCTATGCTTTGGAGCATCACTTTTATTCCATTATCTACCCCATGTCTTGCAATTAATCACAGTGCTTTAAATGGTGAAATTTGATCTAAAAATCTTTTGTTCATTTGCAACCAAGTAAAGTTTGATAAGAACAGACAGTTTGGCAGTGCTTGTAAATCCTTGTGGGGCAAGGAAATTAACATCTTGGCACTCAGCTCTGTAATGATGTGCCTGATTTCATGGAGAAAAGGCAACAAATTCATTTCCATACCTCAACATTACTACTCTTTTGCTTTAGCTTAATTAGCTCATTGAAGGATGAAAGCTGGACTTATTTTAGGCATACCTGGTTCCTAGAATGTGCAAAGGGGTGGAAAAATGCTAAATCCGATGTTTTGTGATAAGAATACTTCAAGGCAAAAAAACATTTGCATACTAGGAATGAATTTATTGTATCTGAAGAACCAACAAAATACTTAGCTAAAAGTACTCTATGGCATATTTTATATATGTAATTAATTCACCACTGATAGTTTACATGAGAGGAGTTTCCATTACCTCATAGCCTGCCTGCTCCCGTAGCTCATCCTGTTTCTGGGCAGTCTCATAAGAAAGGGAAGGAAACATCACAGCCAAAGCCGTGAAGGGCCACCTCATCTGTTTGTTCTCCTCATTGATCGCTCTGATGATGCCAGTATTAAGCAACAAAATAAAGGAAAGAGTTACATTGCTCATAGTATTATCTGTGTGTTTTCCTCTTAATTCCTCTTCCAAGAGGTTTTTACCATACCATTTACTTCTTCCCTGATTCCCTAGGCATCCTTGGCTAATCTGAGCCCCTCCACCTGTTACTGCCCATTTGATTTCTTTATGTATCCCTTTCCTCACTGCTAAGATAAATTAGGATAAAGTTTTGGGTATCAAATAGGTGATAAATTGCCACCCAATAGTTTTAACTGTATGTAGTTTTCTTTTTGAAAGTAATATTCTCCTCTTGAAAGTAATAGCAGGATACTTACTTTTCTTACTGTTGAAGCACCAAGTATAAGATATGATCAGAGATATAGCATATAGAACACGTTCTATATAATGGGCTCAAAATTTCTGAAATTGTACTACTAATGTTTCAAAACTCACACAAACCATCCAATATAACCTTTGCTTTTTCTTAAATTTTAAATTTTTTCTTCAATTTTAAATATGGAAACATCAACATTTCTTTGTCTGCATCCTGATATGTCCTGGGCCATGGGGAAAGCAAAAGAAGAACTAAAGAAAAGAGGACTAAACGTTTGGCTGGTTTATTTTAAAAATACATGAAATGGGGGGATTATGTTCCCA
Organism: Sclerurus mexicanus; assembly: GCA_013396755.1. Lineage (NCBI taxonomy): Eukaryota > Metazoa > Chordata > Aves > Passeriformes > Furnariidae > Sclerurus > Sclerurus mexicanus. The sequence goes on from VWZF01004809.1 coordinate 517,726, forward strand.
GCTGTTGTGGGTATGCCAAGGTTTAGTCAAATAAAAGCTTGTTTGGTGAAGAGTAAATTCCCATTTCTTGGAGAAAAATCGAGTAGACCATGAAAAGACGAAGAAAAAAAAAAGCTTTTCCTTCTGTTTAAACACCCACAGAACATCTGTCAGCACACCTGGTCTATCACCCAGGACACTATGTGGTTTGTTTTGAACCAAATTAAGCAGAAATTACATGTCTGAGGAGGTAAGTACTTTTCCAACTGCATACTAAAAATTTCACTTAAATGCTTTTCATTTCATCGAGATATAGAGGCTCCCCTAATTGACTGCTCATGAAATCAACATGAATAGTTTACAAAAAGCCAGAAAAACACACTGTTCAGGAGGAACATGACTTAAGAGATCTACTCGGAAGTCTTGATCTTATACTACAGAATGCTAAAGCAAACAAACTCCCTGAATGCACATAAATTCACAATAATAAAATATGGAAAACTTAGACAAAACATTGAAAATGTCATGCAAGAAGACTGTGGAAATTTAAAGTCTAATTATAACTTAATTTTGAAAACATTTTCTTGAACCTGATCCCCACTAGCTGGATCTTGGTTTTTATTGATTTCTAGATACTTAGAGAAACCTGTTCCCTTCTTGTAGTCCATAAAGTTCCGTGCCAAAACTATAACATGCCATTTGCGGAGGTGTTTTGTTTTAGATGCTAACTCCTTTTCAAGAGGTACTTTTAAAAATCAGGTCACACATTTTGGTATCTAAATTTTAAGTACCTAACCTTAGATGCTTAGTTTTGAATATTCGAGGATTAATTTTTACATTCATGAAATTAAACTTACATTTTATGGCTTAAATCAATTAGGTTTTGGCTTTTTTTAAATTCTGGCATGCTAATACAGTAAAAACTAAAAAGAAAAACAATCTAAAAGAACCTATTTGAAGGGAACACTGCATTTGACCTAAGCAAGAGAGACTGCATTATACTTATGGGCCAACCTACAGGCAAGTTCATTAATCTCTCCAGCTACAAAGAAATGGAATGTCATGCGTTGCAATGTGTTCTTTATTGCTATTCCTGCATAGCTTTTCCATGAAGTCCTTTGTTAAAGATAAAACTGAGAAAAGTTTAAATGGGATTTTAAGAATTTAAAAGCTATAGGCTTGTGAATATTCTTTAAAACAGTTTCAAGATCACCCATGGTCTGTCCAGCTACACAATTTAGAAGGGAAGGGTTTAAAATATGGCCACTAAAAGTTTACACTAGCTCCTTATATATCAGTACAAAAGTAAAACAATTATGAGTATTATCTTATAATGACAATGACAAAAGCCTAAGATGTGAATAAAACAATAAATTGGCTTCTTAAGAGTTACTTAAACTGTAAATATGCCATTATTTAAAGAAAGATACAATATATTGAACATTTAATCAATTGCCTTATTAGTTCTAATCTGTTTTCCTGAACTCATAGTTGTCATTAATTTGGATTCCTGCTCAGAATTAAAAAAAAAAAAACAGTAAAAATCATGCCAAAAATTATCTCTTTCACAGAGAATGGCCCCTAATTTTAAAGTTTGTGCATTTAAAACAAGCATATATCAGTATCAATAGAAGAACAAATGCAGACTCAGGCATTCTTGAGTCAAAAATCTTTAAAAGAGTAATAACTTAATTACATTTGACCTAACTACAACCTCAGCCCAGTGAAATTCTAATCGTTAAGATGCTGGACAGAAGCAGTTTTAGTATGAAAACACTTATTATTTAATATAGAAGCAAAGAATAACTAGTGATAAATGTATAATTATATTCCTCTAGTATTCTCTACTGTATAATATATGCCTGACCATGAGAAGAATATTAGAAATATCCTTCATTAAAAAAACACCTGCAGTACAATTTGTGTTCTCTGCCTCGTTCCTCAGTTTAAAAAGAACCTGTGATTCTGCATTGAATCTCGGTTTTCTTACTGAATATTTCAAGCCCTCACTTTGTTCTTCCAAGTGAAACCCATCTGATGATATACTTCTATGTCCACACACACTTATATGCCAGCTCAGCTTTCCAGCTCCCTTTCCAATACTTGTGAAGCATCCCAAAAGAGCCTAACTAGTAAATATTCCTTAGCACAAACCTTGGGCTGTTCTGTCAATAGACTCCGTTGAATTTTGCCAAGAGAAATCAGCATTACCTGCCTCATAAGGAAAGAAACGTCAGATGATTTTAACAACCTCACACAGTAAATACCGGGAGAGATAAGGACATAACACTTCTGACCATCAGCCATATTTTCTTGGCTTTGAATCCCATTATAGGTTGCTTATTGGCCGGATCATTTTTGCTAGAATTTGTGAGCCTGGGCCAGGTGTCAAAAAGTTCAGTGACTCTGATGGATTTTTCCCAAGTAATTACGGAGGCTATCACTTTCATTTTTCACTGTCAATCTACCATTCAGTCTGCAGAATGTTCAATTTGGATTACTTCAGTCTAATTTTCTCTTTTTCTAAATGGTAAAATGCCTGCAGTCTTCACAAAACGTAAGTAATGTGGTCTTTCAGGCCAGACAATGCAAGATCAAAGCTAAAAGAAGCAATATGGCTAGGACAACACGACTGCAAACATGTCTTAAAAACCAATGCGGGAACTGCCCTTCTGAAAACAACTTATGGAAACTACTCATATGAATAAAGTAATCAGCAGTAATTAAATTTCTGATTGACTCCTGTCTTGTATGCAACTTGTGGTGTTTTTTTCACATGAGCTGACATAGGTCAGGAACAGCAAAAGGTCAGAAATAATCAACCTGTGCAGCTGAACTGAAATCTAGCTATAATGCTTATTAAGTTTAATGTTAATGAATTGTGGTGTGGAGGGTGTTATGTTATTTGTGGGGCTTTTTCCTAAACCACTAACAATGAGAAGACTGGCTTATAGCTTTTCAGTAAAGAAAGTAATTTCATAACAACTTCTATTTTGAAACTTGTCTTTCTGGTAATTTTGTCAAATTAACAGTTAAAAAAATCTTTAATCAGAAATTGGGTTGCTCGAAAAGAACCTCTACATTTGTTGAATGTTCAATATGTATGTGAAAAGATTTGTGATGAACAGCACAAACCACAACACTGGTTTCATATTTTGTGTCTACATAATTCTTGTGCCAAGACTTTAAGCTTCTGAACCTCTACCAATTGCAGATGTATCTGCTGCCATTTTAAAGTTTCCTTTGTTATTTCAATTAGAATCTCCAGAAGACTCATGCTACGACAACTTACCACTTGTGTGTATTACTGAAAGAAGTTCCCAATGATTTATAATACAATTAGTGACCTTAAGTTAAATCAATATTTTATTTTTGAAAAATAGCGCTTCTTGTTCCAGAAGCTCTGTCAAATTTTTCAAGCATCAACCTGATGAATTCTAGTTTCATGTAGATCCCATTATACCTATAAGCTTGCCTCAGACTTAGTCATTATCTACTGATACAGAACCCATACAGTAGATCAAGCAAAGTGGTTTTTGATAGATTCAATTATGCATCAAAGGACTGTGACTTACTTTTGTTTCTCCAAGGGAAAAGACACATGAATTAATTAATTGCAAAATTAAATAAATTGCATCAAGATTCTGTTTGTCCTGGATAATATATGCCAGTTCATCTTTTTCTTCTTCAGAAATGCATGCCATTGGCATTAATTTGGCAATTAATTTTATTGTAGCAGGCTTATTGACTCGTGATTTTGGTGGGGAGAAGGGGGGGCTTGAAAGGAAAAAGAAAATTCTCAATATATAATGTGGGTTTATTATCAACAGAGGAAGAAATTACAACATCAGCAATCACAGTATGATAATAAATAACATCTGGTCTTTCTACCTCATGACTTTTAAATTCCATGCAACTGTAAATAATACACCACTTAGTTGAAGGGCTCCCAAAAGAAGTGCATGACCATGTTTCAGTGCAGCTGCTTACTTATGATGTATGTCACAGAAAATTTGCCTACAGACATTATTCTTATTATACTTCGAAGAAGGCAACAATTAGAACATAAATTTCCATGTGTAATAGTAAATTTTATATTCCACTGAGAGATTCAGTCCTCGTCTGAAAGAGACATTGTTTTGATAGCATCACACGTGTTTTTATATGAAATGTGCATGTATGCATTCTTGCTTTAAGTTTTCAGCTTTGTGCACCTGACTGCAATCAAATGTGCTGGGAGACATGCTGGTAACATTTTCCTGACAGAGTTACAAGGGAAAAAACTTCTCTCAGAAGATCTAGAAATTTGGAAAAAAGTGAATGCTCAGTGAAACTGGTGCTTATAAAATTAATGAAATTGTGTCACTGCCTTCAAGGGCTTCACTTAAATCATGTCTGTTTGGAAAAAGTTTCTCTAAAATTCTCCTCTAAAGTATCCTGTAGCCATCAAGAATTCATACAAAAATAGTCTTTTTTTCCCCCACAGTTAATACACAGTGATCATGTTATAATGAAAAATTCCAAGTGTATTATTTATTTCCTATCACATTTTATATAACATGCAGGGTAACAAGTGACATCTGTTACAAATATCACAACAAATGAAAAATCTCGGCTTAGGTTATTAGTGTAAAATGTAGTTTATTTGCTAAGGACCCTAACTAGAAGCACTAAATTGTGAACCTACAGTACCCCCACTGTAAAACAGAAGTATCTAGGAGCTTTCTCAAAGTGCTTTCCGTAGATTTTCAAAGGAGTAAAGTGAAAGTCTCTCAGTAAATTTTTCAGGTCCTGGAGAGCTGTTACACTGGCATCCCATGGATCATATTGTTCATTGTAATGATGGAAAATGCTGGCATTGACTTTCACATAAATGGTCTCCGTGAATCTGAAGTGTGGGATTGAGGCCCACTAATATAGATTGGTAAATTAATTTTCCCCTAATGCTACAAATGCTGCCCTATTTATCATTACTAAATAAATCCAATATTTCAGTCATTAAGAATTCGACACTGGAAACAGCTGGACTTTTTAGATTTAAACCAGGGAATAAATTCACTAGCAGAGGTCTATAAAACAAGGTCTTAACTCTGTGAAGGCCTTTAGAACCCATCAATCAGTTCTTTATTAGGGAAACAATATTTATGGAAACTTCGAGTCCAAATTAGCTGTAGCCCAAAGAAAAAGGATTTCTCTCCTCACTTTTTTTTTTTTTTTGAGTGTTAATCTCTCAAGGCTTAAAATGTTCAAATATAACTAGTAATTTCTGTTTTGTTCTCAAGGAATTGAACAATAGTAAACTTGTAATGCTTAAAAATAGATTGCCCCGCTAATCCCACATCAGATCCAGGTGATTGTGTACATTAATCATGTCTAGGAAGGGGCAAACACTTCCTAGTTTTAGGACCAAAACTGTTCCAAAGACAACCTATATTCATAAGTTCACCACAAGGCTCAATAGATTCTTTTGTGGTTTTTTTGTGGAAGTAGTTTGCCCAGTTATGCAAAACAAAACCTGCACATCAATTTTTGTATAGCATTTATAGCAGTTAAGGAGAAATGGAAGGAATTCTGTTTTCCCCCAAGTTCCAGCTATGCTCAAGTTTCTATGGAAACCTTGAACACCTGTACAGAGAAAAGCAAAAAAGGGTGAAACTGTTCTCCATGTTTTTCACCATTTTCTCTTTTCTCCCTTTGATCCGTGTAGAAGTGTTTTATGTATAATTCACTTTCTGCTGTCCCCTATTTCTCTTTTCACTCTTCGTGTATCTCCAGGCCTGGGGAATTTTCCCTCATTGTTTGCTTCACATTGGTTATCCTGATGATTTTGAAGGGTTACGACTAAACCTTAAACATTTTCAGTTGCCTGGTGTACGTGCTTTTATACAATCACTTATTTCAAGTTACCTCAGCAGAAAAGCCTAGTGGAAACTAAGAGAAGCACTTAGGATCATAACTTACATGATCTTGTGAGATTTTCTTTCAATGGCTGCTTCCAAACTCTACGTTAAGCTCTGGTGAAACCTCAGAGGTGGCACCAGACACGGACCAAAATGGATATAAAGGGCACGTATCAAAGAGGTACCTAAAGAGCCTCTGAAGAGTTACATTTACATCTCTTGAAAGGACAGACTACAGCCTATGTGAACTAAGCATAAGAAATGCTCTGTACTGAAATGGAATTTTATCTCTAGACCTCAGATGACTGAGCAAACAGACTAGAAAACACCACAAATGCAATCTGCGTTTTGTCATTTAGATTTTCTTTTCTCCTTCCCTCAACCAAGGTGCAGCTTAGCCCTGTCCACACACACAAAGCCGTAGAAATCCCAGTCTCATTAGAGCCAGCTGTGGAATGATTTTGAAAAAACCTTCTTACCATAAGTAAAGCGTACAACTCGCCACACAAGGTGCCATAAGGGTCGACTAATTTAGAGTCCATAGATCATTCCAAAGCACTCAGATGAATGTTGCTATAGGCCAGATTATTCTGCCCTGACTTGAAATAACTCAAGAAGTTGACATTTTTCTTATGATTACACTTAGGTAGTTTTATGTCCCACTCCCTCAAAATACTGTCCTCACAACACTCACGTAAATGCAGGCTGGAGTAGCACTGTTAGTAGTTCATAACACCAGTTATTTTAGCAACAGTACCTGTAAGGAACAAGCACATCATAACGCTGTTTCTGTTACATTCCACATTCATGCAAGAATATGTTCTAAATAATTTTTTAAACTTGTATGGCTTTTTGAAAGCAATATCCCAAATTATTTGGCTGCATCAAGAAATAAGAGTGGTATCTGAGCACAGTGCTTATTAAATATCACTGCAACTCTAATTTCTCACCATTAGCCCAACTATTTTTCTCACTTATTTTTGCTGGCAAATTTCAAAAGGCAGTGTACTTTTTTCTTCCAAGAAAATGTTTCATCCATTATAAATATTGAAAATACAGTTCATAAATTGGCAATCAAAAATGTATCAATCAAAATAATAGAGGGTTCAGTGCTGATTTGACAAACTAAATGAACTGAAGAGCAGTTCCCTGGGATATTATACTAATCTCTTATGCCTCTTTCCTTGCACATGTTACAGATATGTGGAAAAAATAGAAACCAGTCTTCAAAAGCTCTAGATTAAGCCAAAAAGTGACATTATCTATGCAGTCATACAACTGCTTCATTGACAATAACTGCCTTGTTTGCACGCCAAATCTGTATTTTGTCCTGGAACGTCAAGACCTTCCTTGTGGCAGACACCACCACTTGCTCAGTGGCTCACCTGTTCCCCGAGACTTCGGAAAGAAAGTAACCATTGGATGACCTTACTTACACTGCAAAGCTTTTCTTTCTGCAGGGGGTAATGTGCTTCTGTGAATAATTCAACAGGAAACTCACATGACTAAGTGTGCAGCTCATCTGAAGTGCCATTTATGTAAGAAACATGGTATAAAAAATGGCTGCATATTTCCTTCCTAAGCTACCCAATTAGGAATATTGGAAGTATTCTTTTGGTATCTACAAAATAGCAGCTTATTTCTTTGTGGTTACACAGAGTTAAAGGATTTGGTACTTTGCTTTGAAGTTTTAGACACAAATTTTTCCATAGAGTCTTTTAAAAATTATCACATTACTTCTAGTCCACATGTAGATCAGAGAATCTGTCCACACAAAGAATCTGTGTGGAAATAAAGCATTAAAACCATCTATTTGAATTATAGAGCTACTATAAAATGCAAAAAAAAAAGCACAAATCATATTGATGTCATTGCTTCTTAACATTTGATACACTAAAAATAGTGTTTAAGTGGATAAAACTGTGGGAAATAAAAAGCAAAACTTACTGGACTGAAGTCTCTAGGGTTAAAGTAATTCATTAGAAGCGCCCTCAGTGGTAAGAAACCAACAACACAAGAAGTTAAAAGTAAAATCTCAGATCTTTATAGGGTAGCTTTTTCACTTAATCTTTCTAGATCTGATTTCCTTTCCCACAGCAGAACTAGGAAACTGTCCCCAGAAAGTTCTGCAGGATGCTTATAAATAAATTCTTTTTGCTTTCCTTTTTGCATCATGTGTGGTGCATCAAAGCAGAACAGGGTGAGGGAAGTTCCTCTGTGACCTGAAGTGTAAATTCCAATGGTGCCAGAATTGTCCTTCCAGATTAATGTGATAAATTCTTTTCTGCTCTAAGGACCATGCATTCAGTTCTGTTTGCTTCATAGCTTTTCACTTCCCTGTTTTTAAATTAATTTGGAATCATTAAAATCGCTACAGTGCCTTGGAAGCTTCGCTGGTAACATCTTTTACAGGTCTTGCAAACACTAACAAGGGGACTGTCGCTGGATGTTCCCTGACAAGGAAAATTCCTTCCAAGTAGAAGAAAGTGACCTCAGGATTACTTACAGACATCACCGATGAAGTAAGGAATGCCTTTTACTAAGAGTAATAAAACCCAAGCAGACAAAGTAAAGATGAATGATGCTTCCATTTTACAATTACAGTAATTGGGATATTCAGAGATTGTTCGGAGACACAGAAATTGAGGCAGATAAGGAAACATTTCTGGTCTCGGGTAAGTTTCTCATCCACAAGATTATCTCTGATCTTCAAAGGAAAAAGATTTATTTATATATATTTAGAAGTAAGTATTACAACTAATGAGAAAACTTCATTTAAATATTGCAAAATATCTTATTTTCTATATGTACACAGTACACACTAGTTTGCACAATTCACATAGGAATTCATATGCATATGAATGCATATGAAATTGGACACAAAATAGTTACTCACTCTTATTTTTTCAATACTCTATTGCACAGATCACATTATCTGATTTTGTTACTTGTTTTGAGTAAATATTAGTGATTTATCCCTTTGATCTTTCACTTCACTGAATTCATTTAAAAACTGTGAAATGAAAAAACAAACATTAATTTCTAAATTAAAGGTCTTTACCAGTCACAGATAAAAATGAAAGCTGCAGTAATATTTTGCAAATTAATCAAAACATTAAACACAGAAGCTCTGTTCCCTCCAGTCTGAGCTCATTACACTGGTCCAATGACAAACATTATCTTCTCCACCAGGGAGTTAACATGATCAAATTCCTGCAGGCCAGTACAACTTGTCACTTCAGTCTTTTCCTTTCGACATGGCTGGGCTGTTTACAGTTCTCTGTAGATGACAACGCAGGGCAAAGCTGGGGGAAGCTAGCGCTTGTCATCACAATGAGTTTTAAGCCTTTTAATTAAAAAGGGCAGAAATGTGCAAAAACTGAGCAAGACACACACTTTTCTGCTTTCTGTCATCACAGACATAACTCTGTCTGGGATATGGTAGAACTAGGTCTAATGACACACAAAGCATATAGACAATTGCCTTTAAATAGAAATGTATTTCTTTACTATTTCTCAGTATCAGCAGAATAGTGAACAGTGGCCATTTTTGCATAGTTTATAGCTAATTCATTAAGACTGCATGACTCTAATCTCCGAGGCTGCATAATCAGTGACATTTCCTATAACACAAAATATTGATGAATCACAACACTGAGCAGCTATTTCTGCGCCTCTGGATGAGTACTTTAGTGTAAGATGATTAGTAAAGCAGTTACTGAAACTAAGCACTGGCACATTTACAGTACTAGATTTTGGGTTGAGCCTTACGAGTTAAGCCACCTAGAAAACAATTTGAAAGAATACATATGCATGCATGTATATGACTTGTTTAGACTGATATAAAGTTGTTAATTAATTTCAACTGCATGAAGAAACTGACATAAAATAATTAATAGTAGGGAAAACATTTTTGTGTTTACAGAAAAACATTCCACCACTATTATGTTAACATATTCGGTATGTGAGCAGTGGAAAATGCAACTAGTGTGCAAACAAGACTCATACACTCCCAGTGATTCCATTTAAACATACACTCACTGCTGTAATTGGTCAGTGAGATACCTCAGTTCTGTAGGCTTCAACACATCGCCACATTTGCAAGGTGCAACTGAAATATTTTCTGACAAGCTCTATGTTCAATCCTTCTCTTGAATCATTCCTAATACCAACGACGCAAGGGTCTCCAAGAGTGATGTTTTTTCCCCTTTTGCCCAGGAAACCTCATGCCAAAATCAAAGTCTTTATCACCTATGGAGACTATAACAATAAGCACTTGCATCTAGAAAGTTCCAAGTTATATGAAGTTACTAATTTCCTCAGTAACATGCAGGATTAACGATGGGGGGTGGGAGGAAATCTATCTCTTCTTTCTCAGTTTTTGATTTAAGTTCAAGTACTCACTCCTTTCCTTTCGGGATTCTCTATGTTGTGCCTCAGGACATGCTAAAGATTCAGCAACACCCCAGAAGGCCTTTGCTTCTTCCGTAACGGAGCACGTTTCTCCAGGACCTCAGCATGCTGCATCTTTTCTACATTCCTACCTCAAAAAACAACTCTTCTCCAAACACCATCCCTATTTTAACTTTGTCTCACCTGAAGACGATGCAGAGTAGTAAAGCCCAACACCATTGAAAGAGGAGCTCTAAGACCTTTTTAAAACTTGAGAGTCCCCATCCTTTTCTGCTGAAGAGGAGGTGGAAGCATAAAGCCATTCAGCTTTCCCGACATTACACTGACAAAGGTAGTGACAGTGAGCCTCTGAAACCCATATAGAAAAGAACACTGAGTATTGAAAAGGTACAAACGGCATAAAGCATCTCGGGATGCACTAACTGTGAATTTTGACACTTTGCCACATATGTAATTCATACCTTCTTTCCCATCTTGAGAAAAATAATCTGAAAGAAGTCCCATTTGTTACATGCTATGAAGCATTTTGACACCATCTACTTCAGAGATGACAGTGATATGACTCAATTAGAGGATGGCACTGCATTGTTCTCTGCTAAGAGAATAATGTTTTCTGCATTGCATGATCAGCTGAGTAAATATTCTCTGTGAATGAGTTTGCAGCAGGAAGGAAACTTCTTGCATGATTTAGAAGAAGCACAAGGAATTCAGAACTTGCTCAAGAACACACAACTGAAATGAATATTGAAGGAAGAGGATACGCAACTAAGAAATCCCAGAGACAGAACATAACATCATTTTCTTTCATTACTTAACCCACCACACGCTTAACCTTGGACCTCTCCATGCATGCAGCTGCCTTTCACAGAATTGAGAATGAGGATGGCTGGGAGATCACTGAGCTCTCCATCCCTTGCTGTGGAACTTGCATTGTGCACAGGAGTCTAAAACAATGTTTTTAAAAAAATCTATTTGTTTATATAAAGCCTCTCCATACACAGTTAGAGGCACAAGCTGTAGTTCAGGATGCAGGTTAGGATTAATAATGAATAGCTGTCCAAACCAGCTTACATAAAAATGTAGGATCTCACTATTCTTCAAGTTTAATACAGCAGTTTATTTAGGATTTTGGTTTCATCCTTATGTAGTTTCTTGAATCAACACAATGTACATCAACTGTCACTTGCAGCTAAAAGGCAAAGTTGTTAGTGTATGATCTTTTGTGTCAGGATAGAAAAAGTTCTGCCCAGCTGAACAGAAAAAGGCCCTTCATCGTCTTGTGCAGTGAGTGCCATAGTGTAGCCATGCTTTGTAAACTTGTTTTGAGAATTAAATACAATAAAGTCTTGAAAACAAATTTAATTATATGGCTTCAGACTAAGTAACAGGGCAGTAATACCACCAGGAGAAAGGGGTAGACTATTTTAAGAAAACAGAACAAAATATCTCTACTTCAGACTTATTTGTAAGTGTTCTAATGGTGAAAAAATTCTGGAACAGCCAGATAGAATCACAGACAAAAATCTCTGCATAAAGCCCTGAACTTAGTTAAAAATAGAGTGGAGAAAGGTTACAACATTGCAGTAATTAAAACAGCCCCAAATTCAGCTTCATCCCGGGTGCAACAACCTCCCAAAATAAGCTAAATAATATGCTTTTCTCTCCGATGGAAAGCTATATGAAAACATTGAAATTCGTTAAACCAAGGGATCAAGTCTTTGCAAGATTTATATAGAAGTTTACTCAGTAGAGCATAATAAGCCCAAATGTAATTGCTAAAGGGTGAAAGAGAAAACAGACAAATCTCAAGAAAGAAACAGAAAATTAAGAGGAATTTAAAGACTTGCTCTCCACCTTTTGTGAGGAAGCAGTAAGCCAGAACCAGGAGCAAAGCATAAAATCAAGAAAAAATAATTACATCACTTCTTTTGAACTTTGATGTCATTTGAACTGATACACAGCATGTTAACTCTTCCATAAATCTCCATTCCTTGCTATAGAATTCAAAACTGTATTGTTGCATATCCATTCATAAGTTAAGCTGTTGTTCTAAGCACACAATACCCTGGTGACACTGAAAATGGGTAAAACCATTTGATAAAGCAAGTGGCATAAGCAATAAGGTGTTCTGGTTTATCATTTGACCTGCAAGATGTACATACTTGGGAGTCAGATTATCTTTAACACAACTGAAAGCTGAAAATTTTCTGTTCTAAGAGAAGTCTTTGCTGAAACTGTGAATTAACTGCACGCAAAGCTTGCCAACTTCACTGATACACAGAGATCCATTTATTTAGTGAACAATGTTATCTCTCTACCCTTGCACACTGCAAAGCCTTGCTCATTAGAGAAGTCTTTATTCAGAATGAATAACACCTGGCAAAAAATGGAAAATAGTGCATCCTTAGCAGAAATGTGGAACAGAAAAAAATTAACACTAATCCAAGCATAAAATATCCACACAGTTGCAATCATCGCTTTTCCCCTTCCAGTTTTCATCACAATACACAAGCCAGGAAGCAGAGAGAATGAGGCAGTCTCAGCACAGTACCACAAACATAACCTGTCTCAGCATAAATCAAAGCACTTCTAAGCAATAAAAAACACAAAAATCTTCCTCCACATTACCTGTGTCAATGCTGCCTATAGATTACTATTGGCTTCCGGTTGTTCCCTTGCACCATGGTAATCTATCACAATAACCACCAGGAAAAGTGTCATTTCAGAGGAACCACACATCTCTCATGCCCCTGGCAGCCCTGCATCCTCTCCCTTCTCTCCGGTAGAAAGAAAAGGAAGGAACACAGTAGACTTTCCCACTTCAAATCCCTACCTTTAAATTGCAGTTTGCCCTATACTTTAAATCTTTTACAATGATCTTATTTTAGTTCATGTTAAACTTTTCCTAAAATACAGAACTCTGGCTTACCTAAGAGTCAAAAAAAAATATTGTGCATTTTTCTATCATAAAAAATTGATACTAATGTACACAGCATTGTAGTGAAAACAAGACCTCAAAATCCACACAGTAAGTTCACAGCCGTGAGGTGTTCACAGATCTCATTTTAATGAAAACAAGTGTTTTTAGAAACTTTTAAATGCTTCCTCTCCCTTGGAAATAGAAGCTTATTTAGAAAACTAAATTAGTGCCAGGTGTATCACCTTTTGCAATATGTATTATACCTCTGAGTGTTGAAAAGCAGCATGGGACACAAAAAGGAGCACCTGTTCTACAAATCAGTCATTTCCCATTCCTGTAGGGAAACAAATAGAAAGCCATTATTCTCCTGAAGCTGCCTGGAGTGTTTGGGGTTGTATGATGGAGCTGTGAATAATTCCTTTGGAAGATGGAATAATTTCTTTTAGCACTGACTGAAAGTGAACCAGTCAACTATGGATGGATATGGATGAGAACCAGAGATCAATTCTGTTTTGCCAAGTTGTTCTTCTACTAAGAGTCAGAAAAAGTTTGCTAAAAAAACTAGTGACATCTTTAAAATCTATGAGTGTCTAATCACAGATTTAGAGGTATTTAATTTACTGTTTTCAAGCACAGGTTCATGAATGGTGGCATGAGAAATGAAGACATTACCAAATTGCACAATTTCTGTAGAGTTGCTCTCACTTGGATCTTCACTACTCACACCAAACATAAATCCACTTCATAAAAGGTCAGAAGGTAATAGAAAACAATTCAGATCTCACAGCCCATTACCTAACATGAAAAGAAATTAATGAAAATTTCCGTCCAGCTTTCAATGTGTTTGGGGCAGACATTATGCAGTAATTAGTAAAATGACAAAGTGTGGAAGGGAAAAAGAACGGGAAAAACTCATAGAACTAAATGAACATTTTAAAAATAACAAAGACTGACAGCAGAATGAAGTGAATGCATTTCGTTTGTCTTGGTTTTGAGAACTTAGGCCAATTTGAAGAGTGACAGAATAGTGAAGCACTAGCCTCGAGGTATCAGAGAAAGTTTCAAAGATGAAGTGGTTTTCTTCATAACAGACTTGCATACTGAGTTTGCAGTGTGGGCCAACAGGGTGCTGGGCGCTCCATCACAAAGCCCTGCTTGCTGTAGAACCCTCTGGTGCTCAGCACCCATCCCTCTTCCTGCTGTAGCCACTTCTTACAGCTGCCTCCCTGTAACGGAGCCAGTGCTTTGCACCGGGGAGTGTCTGCACTGCCCACAGCATGACTTCGTGTCTAATAATGTCAGACACTGGGATTATTGCTAATAGGCTACATATGCCATTTCCTCTTTTGCACGGAGGGTTAAGGCATGAATCATAGCACTTCACTCACCACTGTGAAGAAACTGCTTCAGTACATACCAGTCTTTAGTATCCTTGTTGACTTAACCAACTTTGCCTTCTACGAATATTTATCACAAATCAATAGTGGAGCCAACTTGCATTTTCCCACATCAGTTTCTTCAAGTTAGTTTTCCAAACAGGGATTTTATCAAAAGGCTGATTTTAAAAATCATCTGAAGGCAAGAAATTTTTGAACTCTACTGTACCATACCATTCATTTCCTACTATTGATCTTTTAAGAACTGTTTCAATAATGCTACCTTGGCAAATTATATGCTACTAGAAAGTTAAAGTGTTCATTATAGGTCTGGAAGACTTGTGACAAAGATAAGATGAATATGGTCTAAAAGGGCTCCAATGGAGCCTGGTCATTTCCATTCCGAAAGGTTTTTTCCTAAGCTCTTGCAATACAGTAGTTTAATTACACACAGAAAGATGAAAGAAAAGTCCAATATCAGCAATTAAATAACTCTTGAAATAATAATAAAGAGGGATTGTTTTGAGATTTCTGAATGCAAATTGTGGGAAAAGTCTGTCACATTCATATCCTCATAATAACTCTCACTAAAGACAAACAGTAAGAAAGGCAACTACTCCCCAGTTTCTTTTGAATTCTGGTGCTATATTGGCTTATTATACCCAGACAAAAGCATAAGATGCACTCTATTTATGCTTCTTATTCATGCACATACTGAGTCACATGAGAAAAAAAATCATATCTCAATGTAGGTAGGGAAGTTTAAATACTTGCTTGAGGGATAGGGAAAGGCGAAGAACAGGGAAGAGCAAGATAAATTAGAGAATTTCAGAATAAATTTTAAAGGCACTACATTTTAAGCCTTGACTCTGCACTTCTTCATATTTCACTGAAATTCCTGGCCAAACACTGTTCTCACTTCCAGTACGTGGTAGTAGACTTCAGTTCTAAATAATTAAATACTTGAGATTAGGCAAAGAACTTATTTTCACCTATATTTTCTATCAATTTTTCTATGCAAATACTGCTTGGGATTTTTGGGGGGTTTTTAAAGAGTATTTTTATACAGATATTCAAGAAAAAATTAAGGAAGATAACTACAAAAGAATGAAAAATTGTCTTCATCAATCTTCCAGAGAAGGGAATTGAAATTGTTACAGCTTAAAATTTTATGCAGGTTTTATTAGACTCCATAGAAGCTTCTCAATAAAAGATTGCTTTCCAGCTACAATGGCTGGAGATACAATCCAGAAGGCAGGGCTATCATTCAGATCTTATTGGCATTTTACACATTTAGGCTGTCTTTTGCTATTTAGTTACAGAGTCATATAGGAGTCTATGCATAAATAAGCAGTTTCGGAAAGCAAAGCTATATTCTCTCAGCAGTCCCGGAAGGGTATGTTGTGTTAGGAGCATTCAGAAGAATAGAACTGTGGTCAGTCTCCATTGGCTTCGTAATAGTTGCGCTGCATGAAGGGAATATATATCCCAAATCACAGAGCAATCTAAATGCAATTTCTAATACCACATTATTATAACTTATTTCAAACACCTGATAAAACGTTAGATATCTTGTTAATCACATCCTTAGTCATATCACATTTCCAGTGTAGACAAACTTAAGTATGATTAAGACCACTGATAGAATCATTCACTGCCTTTAAAATCACTGAGATACCCCCTGATTTCTACTCACTTTCAAATACTCAGATTAAATTATATCTTTATTAGCTTAAATTCAATTCTTATTTAGTTCAATTATTATATTCAATTGTCAATTATACAATTTATCAATACAAGTGGATACATTTTCCATTTGTATTGTTTGTTTCAAATTTTACTCCACAATCTCAACTATGTTTTTAACAAAACCAACTAGTTCATTGAATTTTTAATCCCTGGAATCTTCCATCAACTCAGCCCAGAATGTTTTAGTTCTTCCCTAACACATTTAAGACCTAGATATCTTTTTAAAGCAAACATTTACTGCTCCACAGATGGACAATGGTTAATGCAAGCATCGTATGAAGTACAATATTACTTATGGATGTGAAGTTCCTTTTCTAATTTGTGTACCTCTCTTCTTCCATCTGCCTGCCTTTGCTTTTTTTCCACTCAGATAGAAAAGAATAGTATTTATTTAATTACATCTTTTATTTAATGAGTCAATTCGATAAGTTGGCTTTTGATATTTTACCACGTCATCCTCTAAAAATAGGAAGAAACTTAATAAAGACTCTATTTACTGGTCTTTGGACAGCTAACAATTCATTTAGTCAAAGCCTAATTTGCTGCAGTTTGTTGAACTCCATGGCAATAGCGTGTTTTGTTAAAGCTAATCAAGTGCCCATCTGCTTCCTGCTTCAAGAATAATTTATACTTCTTAGCCCGATAAATTTCTCCTCGTCTGTTTCTTAAACCTTCAGACTAATTATTAATTGTGTAATTGCTGAACTTCTCCAGAGCTTTTAATTTTGTCAGAGAAATTAGAGAATCATTAAGAGTATTTCAGAGAATTTCAGGCCTCCTGCAGAGGCCTGTAAAAATTGAAAAGTTCAGTTTTAACAAATAAATTAATTTGACGGCTTAGCAGATTAACATTGTGTTATTATGTTATAATTTAACTGTCACTTCCCAGTGGAAGCCTTTTCTGTGGACCTGATCTCACATCTACTGATGTACTTGAAAATACAGACAGAGGCCAAAGGATGGAACGTGGCACAGCACCAAAGAAAAGATTTTGACCTTTAATAGCATATTCAGCCATTCCTATGTAAGAACATACATCCTCAATATATTGTCTGTGCATTAAAGAATTGTCTTCAAAATCCTTGGCTTTTTTAAAGATTTCAGTGAATAATTTTAGAGCCTAATTACTTTGATAGGGAAATAAGTTCTTGGCTGGCAAAGGTCAGGTTTAGCAAGGTTTTTTCCAAAATTCAATCTTGTTTACACTGTTTGAAAAAAAATAAGTTCCATCAATTCTCAAAGTCTCTAGCCAAATCTTTATGTAATGAAAGTAAATATATAGTGTATTAATATCCAAAAGCTGTTCAAAGGAAAGCACACTTCTCAGTGGCCATGCTTCAGAGTTAATTTAAGTTGAATCATTTCTTAATTTTCATGTTTAATGCATGAAATCAGTTTGAACATTACATTGGGATCTTGATATTTCACTTCTCTTCCTCTTTTGAGATGAGGTACTAACTGGATGTTCTTCTCTAAATTAGAAGAAAAATCTAGAAGAACCACTGATGTTTTCAGTATTCCAGGTGGTCATAGCAAAATGAGGGAAGTGACAGATTAAAGAGGAAGGGTTGGAAACCTCAGAGTGTGTTAAAACTTCCCCTATATTCTTTTTCCTTTTCCTCCCCCTCTTCCCCAGCCACAGCTCCAAGACCTCATGATTAGAGAATTCAGGCTGCTGCAGCGTTCACTAGCTAGGTACAGCATTTACATTTAATTTTCCTCTTATCAGTCAGACTAAGTAATTGCTTCTGTGTGTAGGCTTCTGGTTGTGAGCAGTTTGCTCTCACTGCCAGCTGGCTGAGGTAACTGCCCATGCACTAGGGTCCTGTTGAGAGGTTTTAGAAAGCCTTCCATATTCCATTTACACTGTACATTCACTGATGCAGAAGCCCCAGCTAGTGAATTAAGAATTGAGTTTTAACTAGTATTCATGTAAATAGGGGTTTTTTCTTGAAAATTAAACACTGAAAGGAAGAATAAAAGTGTTTGGGGGATTCACAGGTACTAATATAATGGAATAAAACAGGCCATCTCTTCAGAGTAGAATTCTAAAAATCCCTCATAAATGCTTAGCCTTTATAATTTCTTATTCAATAAACTATTCTTTAAGGGTTTAACGACATGCTTTACTTTTTAAAGTAAAGAGATTCCAATAAAGTTACTGATTAATGGAGAGCTAAATTCTGAGAAAAATCCTGCTATGGAAGAAAATGCACATTAGGTTGACATTAAGACACTTTTGTCAGAATCCCCAAATTCAATGTGTGTGTTTATATAACACTTTTTAATTAAATAATCACTATGTAACCTGAAACTTGCATATGAATGCTGGAAATCCATCAAACATCACCTCAATGTTCTGAAAGCACGTGCCTTAAAAATAGGGAATGAACTTAGAGCAGGAGGGAACTTCCTGTGGAGCATTTAAGAGCACTCTGGCTCTGGTGATATTCTGAGAAGGTCTAAGTATCTGGAACGAGTTGTTTATACTGTCAGCAGCTGGAGGGACACAAAGAAAGGAACTATACAAGCCATTCCTCCACTGAGGAGACAAAAATTTACTGAAAAGAGTAGAAAAACATTTAGGTTTCTGACATGCAGCAGTCTCCAGGAACGAGTAGTGAACATTTGTGCAAATGTTTGTGACAGGTCCTACTTGTTTGTCAGTGAAAGAATTCATCATTACCAAATATAACCCAGCACAATGACACTCAGCTCATTTTGAAAGCACTCCTAGTGTGCACCTACATGCACAACTTTGAAAGAAATCCCTAAAAAGAAGCTTGCTTTATATGACAAACAGTGGAAGATAAATATACTCTGCACCCATGTGAAGTATGAACATAGATAAGATGGAGGGATTTTTAAACAGTCATTTTTAAAATTTGACATTGTCTGATTTGCAAAACCATATCAGAAATAATGAGCACGTTACAATAAAATCAGTCAGATGATGTGACACAGATAGACATGTTACCAGTTTTAATCAATGACCATCATTCCAGAGAAATAGCCATGTATTCAAATACACCTCATTGTCAGATCAAATGTGTTGCTGGGTTGTGCAGCAAGGCAATGAACAAACAAACCAAAAAAAGAATGAGCAGATACCTGGCATCAAAAGAAATGGTTCTGTGGGATATAAACAAGTAAAACATGGGGATGAAATGAATTGGAACTGAATCTATTTGCATTACGGATTGAACACGATGTGCTCACAGTAGGAAAGCAAGCAACACTTCACTAAACAATAGCAAAATAAGTTGAGTATCTGAACAATGTTTTTATGTTCCAGAAATGAGCTTCTGTTGTTGTTAACACTTCAGCCACACTTTTTCCACCAAAACTTGTAAAGAAAAAAAAATCTGGTTTGCATCTCTATTTTCAAGTCATGCCATAGTTTTAAGTATATTAACGTGCTGTGGGAAATTGACAACTCTTATGACTCTTCAATTACAGATTTCCTTTGAATTGTTTTGAATAGACCCATTGTTGTGCTCTCACTTTCTCTAATGAATCTCTTCTTTTCAAAGTCTAAGCACACAGGGAATCAATTCACACTTTTGTACAAATAAATGCTTCACAAGAAGTCTAAAGAGCTCCAGTTTGTTAAAATACAGTGCTATTTGCACAGACTTAGAAGAATGGAAAAACAGCATTCTATCTCTAAAATGTATGATAATTTATAATTAACGTGTTGTGCTGGAAAAACAAAAATTCCTATTTGTTTGGAAAATGTCATGCCATATTCTATTTAAAGTGTATCTTCTGTTCTGGTCTCTTCCTTCTGTATTACTCCTGACATAAAGTGTGCTCAGATTAATGGTGATTAGAGTTTTACACCCATCTACGAGACTGAAATTGGTGGAAACTTAACATTGAATTCAACACGCGCAGAATAAAATGTGAACTTGGCCTTTCCTCAGAAGATATAAGGAGGACATTTTTCGTCTTCCACCCTGAATACGAGATTTATGGAGAACCTAAATGCTGTATAGACTTTCTGCTTCTGTAGGAGATGAATTTCCCTGAAGGAAAGATCTGTCGAATAAGGATGTCATTTGTTTACATGCTTATCTGGAAAAACTAAATCTGAAGAAACCAAATGTCCCCTGATATTTTGAGTATTTCACATGTTTGATATCATTCCTGGTACAGCACCACCTACTTCATCTGGCATCTATAAATGTGAGAAAATGTACAAAAAGGATCCTAATTTTGAGTACAGGAAACAAACATGGAGGAATAAAATCCAGAGTCCTGTATCTACTCTGATGTAGTTCCAACTATAGAACTGGAATCTTTGTCATTGTTTTCATTAATGTTTAAGAGATCACAGTCATTCCTTATCTCGCAGCTCTAGGACTACACAAATTATAAACAATATCCATCACACTTAAATAGTAATTTTGAACAAAAATGCTACGTCCGAACACAATCTAGAAGAAATTTGTTCCTGGCTGCCAATCCCACATTTGGAAAAAAATCTGAGGTTTTTTAGCATATGTCAACTTGTAACACTTTTTAATGTTCAGTCTTTAAATGGGAAGTGAAGGGATGGAAATATATGTAAAGAATCAGAAAACAAACCTATTCATACACAACTGTTCCTTTACATTATGACGATTTTGTGTATGCACAAATACGGAATGCAGGAACAAAAGTGCAGCAAGCTGCTCAGGCACCAATGAAACAGCAGCTTCAGGATTTTAAGAGTTGCACCACATCAGGCTATCTTTGTTTGGCTATAATTCTTTCAAAGGACATTTTACATAATTATGATACTATAAAACCAGATACTATACAGCAGCAATATTTCAAAAGTAAGTAAAAGACAACTGTGGCACTAGAAAACAAGCACATAAAACAGTGCAGAGGAAAGCTTAACAGCTTCTACTCAATTGGAAGAGCAAATCTGGTAGCCTGCAGTAAACATGAAATAATATTTAAGTAACGCTGTCAGTCTCACAACTATTCAAAGTGAGCCAAAGGTTTGATTTGCTTTTAATCCAGTGTAGCCTCAAGTATGGTATGCTGGAGTTTTGCTTAAAACTTTTAAAAGATACTTTATACAAACATACTGAACTAATAATACATTGAATAGACGTGGATACCAAAATCTGTAGAAGTATTTTCCGTTAGGAAACCTCCAAAGAGCAGTTAGTGTCTTTCTATCCAATTCCTTTGGGCCATGTCAAATAAAACAAACAATGGAAGCATCTGACTATTTAGTTGCCACCCTTCTTTTCATGACTTCATTGTGTTCTATCACTATCTTGTCTTTTGCTCTCTTATTATTTCCAATTTTCCATTTATTGTTTCCTTTGCTGTTGTGTGTGTGGGCCCCTGTCAGGACCGTGTCCCCAGTCCTCTCAAGAATCGAGCACACATTTGGCACCAGAGGAAACGGTTTTCTGGGCAATTAGATCAGTCTGTGAGTACAGAATTCTCACAGGAGTGAGGTGTGCCAAATCACCTCAGGCATCATTAAAAGCCATGGTAATTCCAAAATTCAGTGTCACACATGGAAAAATCAAAGGCTTCATAGAGATTTAAGAACCAAAACACAAAGCCAGAAAAATAGCGGATTTTACATGAAACTGGCATGGGAGACTGATGAAGCCTTAATGGACAAATAAAAGACATTTAATTAATTCAAATACCCTTACCATGTGTGCTCAGCTAAGGAAGAACCTGAAGTTTTATGAGCTCTTAAATACAAGAGTTTTACTGCAATGCCCAGAAGAAGTTGTCCCTCACCCACTGCAAATTAAGTACTTTGTAATGAAGGACAAATCTTCTCATGAGGCCAGTCCAAGTAAGGAATTGAACTGCTTAGGCAATTAAGAATCACCTGCCTCAGGTGCAATGGGATTTCACTGATCACAGGTTCCCCAGTACATATATCAAAGTAAGGGTCTTATAAGCAAAAATCAAATCACCAGAAAACATAACTTCTAAACCAAGGTACTCCACTTGATTTGCTGCTGTCTCTTAACATTAAATAAAATACATCCTGAAAGCTGCTCAGGAACCCTGCTGGGAGGTGATATACACATGTTCTATTCCATACATCCATTATAAAATACCGAAAAACTCATGTGACTAATGGAGTGACATGAAAGTGGAAATATTAAAATTTCACAATTACAGTTATTTAGGAAAAACAATATGTTTGCTACTGCTCCCTCACTGGATAGTGTACGGCCAACTCAGCAGGAATGATGCAGTTCACAATTCATCTTGCAACCCATTATTCCCTTCCTGCAAAAGGACTACACTTCCACAAGTGTTTACTTTCTAACTCAGACATTCCGTTCAGAATTAAGTGGCCCATGAGGAGTCTGGAGAGCCTATTCACTATGTACTGACTTTGGATTTGACACAAGAGTAAGAACATGAAGTGTGTACTTTCCTTTCCCACCTTTCTGTACCTGAGTAGCAGGTTGTGTGGAAAAAAAAAGAAGAGAAAGTGGCTCCAGGCAAGGCTGACCCTCTCCTGCCTGGCACTGACACACGCAGGCACAGTCATCACATGCAGGAGAGCAGCTATTTGCCACCGCTCCACAGAAATGGCAGAAAGCACCTTCGCTGGAGAATTGTGGAACAGTGCAACTCCAAACACGGATGTAACTTGCTACTCTTCTGCACAGAGCTTGCAGGAAACCTACCATCTCTAGTAACCACAGTATTAATGCAGTTGTATGTTCAAAGGATTATTCCAAGGGAATTTGTCCAGCTATTTACTGAGTTCAAAACTGACATTTTCCAACAACTCTTCCTCATTTTGCAATATAACTTCTCATAGTGCAGTATATCCCAGAAGATTGGTTGCCCATATAGAAACATGTTAAAGTACTACTGAGTGTGAGGGATGCAATGGACACTCTTCAGAGCTGCTGCAACATGAAACACCTGAGGTCATATGTTGACATGAATTCTAACTGGTGAAAAATGTCTTATTTTCAGTATGGGCACAGCAGCTGAAAATATGCATGTTATCCTCTTTCCTTGTCGAATGAGTTATAGCATGGAATTTCAAAGCCCACCACCCTTAACTTTCCATTTGCGTGGCGCTCTACCCAATGTTTCTAGCCCTTGCTAATGTACCTCCATGTTGGGCTAAAACAAGAAGTTCTACAGGAGAGCCCAGGTTTTTTTCAATTATCTGCAATATGATGGCAGATTTGTTATGTGCTACCTCGTTTCATTTGCTGGTATTTACTATCCTCCAGCTGTCAGCATCAATGTTTATTTTCTACCTGCTGGCTGCCAAGCAGCATTTCCAGAGCTGTTATGCATCTACATTTCACCCATACTGCTCTTTTCATCATTATTTGTAGCACCATCTCTAAACATGCAATCCAACCTTCAAATGTCATACAGTTATCCACTAAAGGGCACCCAAAATCACTAAATGCAGGGTTCTCCGCTCATCTCATCAAACAGATTTGATTTGGTTCAGCATTTCATGCAAATAATATCCAAGTGCACACTGAAATTAACATGTAAAAAATATTTACTCTGTTCCCTCAACCAGGCTACAGCAATAAACATTACTGTCACCAACATTATGGTTTTTTATCCATCTTTTTCCTCTTTCCTTAAGGAGAGTTGAACTTGTAGTATTTCCAAAACAAACCATCACTCAACAACCTACAGCCATTATATTTACTTGTTTAACACTTTAAAACATCAGCATGCCATGCTTAAAATACTGAAAACAATTTAGAACTTTAAAAATAACAAAAATCACCCCTGCCTTCAAGAAAAAAAATAAATCAGTGAACAAGGATATAATTTCCAAGTATTGTGTAGCAAATTCCATGCAGACACATGAAGGTGGAAGAGCCTTCTGGGGTTCAAATTTTGACTGCTACCTAGTTCACTGAGGTTTTATCACATGAAATTCATCATGGACTACTAAGACATTAGAACAACCAAAGCAACCCAGGCCTTGAGTCTAATTCAAAAATAGACGCCTACTTCACAATATGCTGTTGCACTGGTACACTGAGCAGTTGTAGGACTGTGGGTACTGGTCATTGAAGGACGCAACAAAATAGATTTGCAGGTGGCATTTATTACAAGAACTGACAGGATGGGAAAGAAAGCAAACAATTCTGGACAAACAATGCCTTTCTCAAGTTTGAAATCAACTCAAGTGATCTTTCACAATTGAAGGAAGTATTTTTCATTCCTTAATACGTGTCTACTTCTATTAAGATACTATTTCCATCAGCAGTCCTTGAATTACCTGTGTCTGACACATTAATACATCTGTAAAGGTCAGAGCAACACCAGGCTCAGCACAGGCCTGTGTGGCAAGATTTCTTGTACACAGGAGTATGAAAAGCACAAGCAGACTTGATTTTTATTTTTCATTGAGTGCATGAGAAGAGAGAAATAGAGTAGCTTCTGCACAAGTTTTGGGAGCAGAATGCCTTACCAACATTGGCAGACAACCACCCATTAACTTCAATTCTGATTTAAAGGGATTGGGTCTGTTTGAACCCACGGTCTGTCAAGTGTGCTGCTTCAGGAGTCTGCAACCTGTGCAGCCTGTGAATAACTACGAGAAGAACTACAGCAAAGCAAAGAAAAAAGACCGGAAAATTCAAGATGAAAAGGCAGGTCAAAGAGAGAGGAAAGTTACTAAGTGCAATTTTTTAAATCTTCTTACATTAAAAGTTTGATCTCACTGTTTGGGTAGCATAAAACTTTTAACCCTAATATTACAGCTTCTGTAATCCTGCAGAAAGGATATACATACAGTTTTGAGTCAAAACTAAAATTAAATTACTTCTACATTATTTTTTTCCCCCCTACCTTCAGATCCTCATTCTTCTCTCCATAGTAAACACTTCTTCCAAAAATAAGATTGTTAGTTTGTTTGAGGCATGCAGTACACGAAGAAGCTTTTACTGACATAAAAAGAATAATCTGATATTGCAGGATGTCTAAACTATCTATGTCTCACTGTGTCTCTTGGTGCCCCTCACCTGGTCCAACTACAGGTCCCCAGGCCCTTTGTTGAGCAAAGGGTCAGCAGCTCATGAACTCTTGTCTGGGGCTCCCACCCAGAGCTCAACCTACAGCTGTACCCCAAGCGACCTGCACCGAATGTATTCCTCAGCGGCACAGTCTGGAACTCATCACAGGAAAACTATTTCCATTGATTCGGAAACTTAGAACAGAACACAAATTCCAGAGGCAAGATGACAGCCTTCTTGAAACAACGACTTTGTACTGACAATATTCCCTTAGGAATGGACATAGCTGATCTTCATCATTAACTTTTGGGGATCTTTATGTAGATAAGCACTTTGCTTACACAGAGGGATTCTTAAAAGGCCAAAACAAATGCGTCATCTCTTGGGAAACTGCATTTGGTATCACAAGAGGCACTAGGGCAGTAGAGGGAAGAGAGAAAAGGAAAAAAAAATCCAAGGAAGTCTCAACCTTTATTCATTTCTGACTCTTTTGTGACTTTACTAGATTTACAAACCAGCTGAAACTTCAACTGAGTGCTGGAATTCCTCCCTAAGGCATCGTAATGGTTGGCCAATAGGTGCTTAAATTTAATAGCAAATATTGTCTCCCATCACTGCACAACTGAGCTATTGCCCCTCACACTCACTTAGGTCTGCTTCTTAAAAAAAATAAAGAATAAAGAACGCACTAGCACCAAAGGATCTTTCATAGGATAACAGCGCCCTCCTAAAGCAAAAGGAATGAACGAAACCTGAACATGCCAAGATGATGATTTATGTTTTATAGAAGCTAGAAGACAATGAGGCAAATAAAGACTTCCTTTAATGCATTACATAAATGTACTCACAAAGCAAAAACGAAACCCCACAAACACCTCAAAGTCTCTTATGTAGTCCATATAGACAGAATCCTCAGAAGTTAGTGATGAAATGAAGTTTCCAACTCTAATGCAAAAATTGATGTGTTATATTGAAATCATTTAAGTTATTTTCTCATCCTTAGGACATATTCAGGTATTTCTTCACTTGTTTAGTAAAGAAGTTTAAAATCTCATTCAAAATGGAAATAATCACAAGCTTTTCTACAGTGAGTTGTTAGATGACAATATGATAATGTGAAACACTCCTCAACTTTGCAACACAATATGACTCTTACCTGGTAAGAGTTGAGTAACAGGCGCTACATGAAAATGATCATGGACAAGAGCTAGACTAGTGTCAGTGGACTTGATATGAAGAGAAGTCATAGCATAATGAGTAGTCCAGAGTTGTTCATCTGTGATTATTTCCAAGTCCTTGATAGACTTGTCTTTCATGAATTTAATAATTTTTAACACATTGAATAGTTTGACATCCCCCAATACTGAATTTTACTAGTTTTTTGATTAGTTACTCCTGTGAAGGAATAGATCCTTTTCCTCGTTCTGATTCAACTGCCAAGTAATTTCAAACTAATAAAATACAGAAAATGTACACAGTGAATAAAGAGATGAAAATAACTCTTGGTCCCCCTGCAGCTTTCTTAACAGTCTTGCCTGTAAAGATTCAATATACCCCAGTAGTAATGTGGGTTTGTTTGGTTTCTTTTTCCTTGCCAGGTAAAAAGACAGAAATTTTGTCTTTTGATTAGTTCCTCAAGAGTTGTACTGAACAGCACAGTCTCAGTCTGTAATAAGATGTGACAGAGAAGACACCTTACCAAACTAAGGGCTTACATTGCATGGTTTCAAGTAATTACACGTATTTGCAGAAATCCTTATGACTTTTAGGTTTGCTATCAAACCATTCCAAACTTGAGGGTTTGAATGTAATCTTTCCTAAAATTTAGGAATAAATATCTTAACGGGGTTGAACATCCCTCAATTACACATCCAAGCTGCAAGAAATGATAGTTTGAAGGGGATGTTATCCTTTTCAATAACAGGTAGAACATTAAAGGGGAAAGAGCAATACTTTTAGTAGAGTGCACTCTACCTTTCAGTAAGCCCAAGTTCACCTCCACTAGTGTAATAAGTCATGTTACATTTCACATCTTTTTACCATGCAAATTAAATCCTTGCACAGTTGTATCCTCTACTTCAATATGTCAGAGGGCTGGCTCCCTAGCACAGTGAGGGGATGTGTGGCCGGTCCACTTCCAGGGAGCGGCATTTTCCCTGCTGGTTACCACAGGAGGCCCTGCAAACGTGTGCCGAAGGGAAGCCTCAAGAGAGCATCTCAACGAATCACAGTACAAGAAAAGGCTTATTAAAAAATTCTATTTGGAGTGCAGAAGGACTAAAGTAAGACACTGATGTTCCGAGATACCCTCATGTTGTTCAGTTATCAGGTGCACAGCTGTATCAAACTCGTTATAACTAAGGAGACCATAATGGATTCAATCCAGATCTTGGTCGTAATGGAAAAAAAGAAAACAACCAAAAAACCCCCCCACAAACAAACTACAGATCGCTCTATCTGGTAGGAAAAGGATCATAATGGCATTATTTTTACGTAAACCAAAGGCTAATCTATTTGTCAATTGGTTTGGGTTTTTTCTTCTGCTTGTTTGTTTTTTTCTGAAAGATACATACTTCTCTCTAATAAAACCTGACTTCAAAAAGCTTTGAAACTGCTCTGTTGCCAGACTCCAGTGCTGTGATGTCAGGTCTGGAAAACACAATACTTGAAGTTCACCCCGTCCATATATCTGCATATGCACAGCTCTGCACCTCTTTGAAAATGAATTTCGCTTGTAGAACTCAGCCTGTACATTGCCTTCCACACACAAATCAGATCTACAACTAAAGATTTTTTCATTTCCAATTCTCATAACAGACAACATGAAAAATTAGTTCCATGGTAGCTGAGCACTCTGGCAGCACTTCCATTTGTCACAATAAATAAGACTTCTGTATAGTCTAATATATTAAGCTGATGTCAGTGCTGACAAAAAAAAATAAAGTAAGAGATCACTCCAGAACCATAGATAGCATTTACATGTTTGGATGCCATTTTGCAAGTAGAGTTTTTTAAACTTCTAAAGGGGGATTTGAGTCAGTTAATATTTTCTGGGAAAAAAGTGTGGAAGTCATTACACTGTCGCTTTTAAAAACTATTTTAACCAGGAATAGAGAGCACGTGTTAGGGTGTAGATGTTGACTTTAGTAGGCTTAGAACTTCATTGGAATAAGTGGGAAAAACATGCCTGCCATTCATTCAACGTTGAGCTTCTCCTGCTCACCCTGACCTATCCATTTTCCACTGTGGGATGTGGACTATCCTTTAATTCTTGTGTATTCTGATATTACAAGCTCTTGCTATATCCTACAGCATTGTTTTTGAGGTGAAAGACGGTTTTGGAATAAGTTGAGCATCCCTGTCAAAGACTGCACTTGCAGGAGTCCACAGGCTACTACAGAACATACATCATCTCAGCCATGAAAAACACTTCTCAAGAACCAAAAGGGATGACCTGCTAAGTATTGTTCAAAAATTGCCAACTTTCATTCATCTAAACTATAAGGCTCCTTGAATTTTTCATTAAACTACTTCTAAGAAATGCATCTAACTGATATTCTTTCAAGGACACTTTCATAACAAGGTATTTTCATTTCTAGGGTTAGACCTTGAAATTCTATGTTGAAATCAATCAGATTAAAAAGAAAAAAATATGAACACATTAACTGAAGTTTAAAAGGGTCAAAGTATTAAGCAGCAGACCATCTATAAGACCAAAGCTTACTCCTAAAGCTCACTGAAATGCTTTAAAAGCTCAGAGATCTCCACAGGAGAACTTACATACAATATGATTGGCAGCTGATGGTTAAGGAAGAGACTTCTCAGGGCTTTTGTCATTCCCTCAGTTTCAATTTGCATGCATAGAAATAAGAGCTGCTGCCTAACACAGTTACTTGTAGTAACAGTGCCTGACTTTTGTCCCATGTCACAAATAAATGAGCAAAACAAGGCAAGTCCTACCAAGGAGCTGTTGCAATGAAATGACCAGAGGAATAAAGTTGATCCAGTGTTTTTAAAACAAGAATTTAATTTGAAGATAATATTTTTCCTTTGTTAATGGCTGAGTACTTTTATAAACAGTTAGCAGCATGACTGCGTGACATTGACTCAAAGGGGATCTACATTATTCTAACAGAAATGGAAAGCCCTTGAAAATGGACTATTTCAACCAAAACACTTAAAGTTATTCTTGAAAAAACCCCAGACTTTTGATGAAGTGTAGGTCTTCCATCTGATGAATTTGGCTTTGAGGTCTTTGCAAACATCAATCATTTTTCTTTTCCAATTTGACTCATATTTCTGGTTTTCTTTCACCATCACCCCAGTTTTTATGCCAAATGCAGCTCTGAATTTGTGCATTGCTCCACTTCTACATAGATTTAATGCACTAACTTTACAACCATTTCAGTTTCACAGCTTCAGAAAGTATCTACAGAAGACAACTGAATACAGGGAGGGAAAAAAGTAAGGAAACCCAAGTTTCCAGCTACCATGTTAGAAGAGTTCTCAGACAACTGAAGTGAGATAGCTGGCATAGACCGATGGTGCTTTGCTTACTTCCAAGAAAGCTGTGTTGATTTGAGCTTCTGATTCTTTCACTGATCAATAAGGTTTTACAGCTATTTCTGCCACCCTGAGGAGGCAGGATTCCAGTCAATTCCATTAACTGGATGTCATCCATGTACAGTTAAACTAAGCCATTATCAGGCCTGCCCAATAAAATGGCAATCAACTTCAAAGAACAGATACCCACTCCAGACTGAGAACTAATTAGGTTTGCACAAGATAAAATCTGACACAAAAAGAACATCTCTATAGTAACCAGAGTCTTGTCTGTTGGCTAGTTTTGTACTAACCTGACATTACTCTCTTGCCAGTTGATGCAAACCAGGTGCCCAGTGCAAAGAGACTGGTATGAGTGCCACCTACTCTTTGCAGTGGAGCTTTTCTAAATGGCTGCACCCTCTTTATCTGTATTACTGACATTGCATTTCTGGAAAAAAACACGAACAAACCTGCAACACAACCTCTAAGTGCAGAAACATCTAGAAAGGCGCACCTAGAAAACATGATCATGCCCAAGGAGGTGGGGCATAAATATATATGTGTATGCTTATCTCAAAACCCTATAAAGGGATGAGAAGTGAGGGGTGGGAAAGCTAGAGGACAGATTCCACATCCTTGCCTTGTTTTCATTTGAGACATCCTCATTAATTGTGTTTGGTATTATAAAAATTATTGCAGCTGATTGATCCTCAGCAAGTCAGCCAAACTCCTTGGCAATGACAGTAAGGCCTCCTGTTCAGTGTTTTCATTGGAAAACCAGTCTTGGTCTCTTTTGAGGCCAAAGAAAAATTGTTGCAACTCCACAGAAAAGATGATGCTACACCAGTTTTCATGAAGAATGTTGACAATGTTCTGAAATCTTTCAGCAAACATCACATATCTATCACCATTGTGCAAATTTCCAAGCTAATCAGTAGACTTGCGTTCTCTCTGGGAAAATTAAAATTTATCCTGGAAACAAAATTCACAAAAATTGTCTTTTTACACCTTGTGACATAAGTTTTCCGAAACAGAACCGCTAAACAAAACTCAGCAAAACTGTTTGTTACCTAAAACACTGGGAAATGAGCTTTTTAAAAAAGGCTTCACAAATAATTTGCAAGTGGCAAAAGTGATTCAAATAAAACCCTAGTTATGTCTCAGATATATGGAATGTCTACCATGATGAAGAAGAACACAAACATAACAAGCATTTAGGTTCAGCTTCACACACTGAAGTGGTTTGAGACTATATGAAGGAGCTTTCCATTCAAAAATTACGAAGGCAGCTTACAAATAAAGAATAACTAGAATAACTTCTGAAAATCTACCTGCAAATGCTTTACAGACTTTTCTAAACACATATTTCAAAGAGTTTCATGTTGCCAATGGAAAATAAATTAGTTGAATTGCATCAGCATAGCACTAGAAAACAAAGCATTTTCAGTACTGAAAGGGGATTGAGAGAGAGGGATGTTATATGCACTGCAGGAAAAAGACATAGTGATAATATTCTTTGAACAGTGTGCAGATAGTAAAGAATAAAATTTGTCTTTTCCCAGATCTATCTAGTTTCCAAATTCATACAAATTATTTCAGAATCAAAGTCTGTCATATATGCATGGGAAATTTTGAAAGCCTGACACATCCTGATGAAATAGCTAGAGCTTAATTCCTCCGACAACACACCAACAGACAGAGAAACAAGCTCAGCTGAGCACTGTATTACACATCTCCTGTAAACAGCCCTGCTCCCACGCCACACAAAGTTCCTGCAGCCCCCAAGCCTCCCCTGCGAGCCTCAGCCTTGTCTAGTTTTCAGAAATCAGTCCTTTCTTCCTTCCCAACAAAGGGAAGTGTACACTTTTTCCTCCTGTCCTATCTAATTGCAACAACAAGGGTCTGGTGGCCCGTGCAACATGAGCAAGACCACGGGGACACTGTGCTGTATGTGCTCAGTGTCCTTTTTACCTTAACTCAAGATGCTGTGCACTGAGAGTACAGGAATACCTTATGTAAGCATTTGTGGTCTTTGTTTAAGCAGCAAGAAACAACATAGAAGAAATCAATAAAAAAGGCAATATTTGGAAGCTAATACCACCAAACAAAATGCAGGAACATGTGAGGATTTTTAACTTATCGTCACAGATCATGAAGCAAGAGCACAACCTGAACCTACTTTGAAGATAAAGCAAGATGGACAAATTTCTAGAGTCAGGCCTTAGAGTCCTACTTTATTAATAACATTTCAGTTTTCCTGGTATTAAAAAGCCCAAAACAGGTAGGAACCATTTTAAGAGATCTCTCTGCTTACATCCCACAAATATAACAATATAACTGCATTTGAGTTACCCAAAACACTGAAATTCTTCCCTACGCTCAAACAACGCTACCTCAAACACTTTTCCAAAAAACAAGGACAGTCAATGCAAATGTTACACAGGAATACATTTGAAGTTAAATTCACTTACCACAAGCCCAAAGCCAACCCGGAAAAAAGCTCCCCTCCTGGCCCAGAGGTTTTTATTCCCTTAATTACCTGACACAGCTGTTCCTGGGCTAGTAACGAGCCACAGGTGTATTTGTGTCCCACCCCCTCAATGCCTTCTGCTTTAATAGCCAGCCTTCAGAGAGAGAATGAGTTTTGGACTGCAGTTTTATTTCAGAGTTGCCTAATTGACTGAAGTTCTGTGAAGTAGGTGCTTCCTGCAAGCGCTGTAGTTTGTGCACATCTGTTGGATGAGCTCTGATGTGCAGTGGGTTATTGCTGAGCCCTGTTGGGAAATTGAAGTCAGATTGGAAACCACCTGCAGTGGAAGAATTGCAGAGGATTCCAGTGTGCTGAGCAGAGATCACACACTGGTGCCCTTGCTTCATTACCATTTTCTGGGAGGGGGAAATAAAAAGCAGAAAAACATATTTTCTACTGGCATTTGTATTGTAATGAGACACTTTGAGGCTGGATAGCGATACTTCCTCTATGTGTTCAGCTGCATTAGTGATAATTTTAAACTGCAGTACTTGGCAAATGAAAGTGGGCAAGAGACACAGAAACCATTTGTTTGGTTCATGGATAAAACAACTGTTTACCTGGGTGAGTTTTTTAAAAGAGGACTAAGATGACTCAAGAAGTGGATGGGGAACAATCCAAGTAATAGCAGGTCGTGAAAATGTAAGAACATTATTAATTCTGCACAGAAAGAGATAGGAATTTGATGAGAGAAAAAAATGCAATCATATGATTAAGGACAGTATGAAAAGCACATTCACAAGGGCCAAATTAATATTGCACTGACACAGTCTAATGTTTCAATGTTTGCTCATGCAATCATACCATATTTAAAATGGAAAGGCAAAACAAAGAGGATTGCAGAGAGTAATTTTGTCCCCTGTTTTGAATGTGATCTAGATACACACATAACACTGTGAATTATTATGCATGTTTACAATTCCAAAGCAGGACTGTTTCTATAGCATAATTGCAGGAAGAAAAGTTCAGGTTAGACACCCAAACTCACTTTTAGAAAGGACAGAGATCTATTCAGAATAGATCGTCTCCTGTAAAGTTAGTAATCTCTGTACACGCAAAAGGGTTTAATGCATTCCTTGCAAGGATGCCACATGTTCTTCTAATCCCATTCTGAGTAAAAGGAACACCTTAAGGTCCTCTCAAATCTATTTTTTCATAATAGGCTTAGTGATATTCTGAAAATTATACACATGCCGAGATGACACATGAAATGAGGTGCAGTTGAATGATGACTTTCGGAAGAGTGTTTCAACTTACATGTGAAAATGTATTAGAATCAAGCAAAATAATCATATATTTTAAGCACTAAAAAAACCCCCAACAAGTAGAAACATTTCTGATGTCTGTATTCTAAGAAAAAGTTTAAAAAGGAAAGTTTAAAATTCTAAGGAAAAGTGATCGTGATCTCCTCTGATTTTGAACTCTGTCCTCCGTTCAGGGGTGATCCTACAGAAGCAGGATTCAAAGCCAGCAGAGAACTTGTTGTACTTCCTCACCACCAGGAAGCTAAAGGCCAGGGCCAAAGTTCCTGCTGTCTGCAGAGCAGGAGGAGAGGATGGATTCCAGCCCACAGAAACAACAGTAGGGAATTTTGTTTCACTATGTTTCTACGATTCTTAAAAGAATTCATGTGATCTTATAGCAGAGGAATGTTCTGTCAGTGAGTGAATCAGGGACATGCTAAGAGAAGGGAGAGCTTCTATTTGTACACAGGTGTCTCAGGAATCACTAATGATGGGAAAGCAAATACAGAAATGTTCATGACAGGTAAATGGAAGTTAGTTGAATATGATAATTTTTTAAATTGTGGCTGAGTCTGGCAGGGACTTTTGAAGCAGGATTTCAGCCAATGTCTGAAAAAGTGCATATCAAGCAGCCTTGAGCTTTTAATTTAATTTATATCAACCAGACTACTTGGAGTTTTCAAATTGATTCACCGCCACTGTTTGAACATTCTGTGACAGAAGCAATGCATATTAAAGTAGCTAAAGTTCTCCTTTCAGCATGTCTAATTATTGTATTTTTGTCACAGGGAGTTGCAAAGTATTAGAATATAAATGCATTCTGGATATCAGACAGCAAATTTTAACAGTTGTGACTGTATGAGTAAAATTCATGATTTGTCTGTGATGCCATTGAATATCTTCTTTTTTTCATGAGTGTATTCACCTGTCCTTCTGTTCCAATAATGTCAATGCAATGATAAAAAGTTCTCAATTCTCATAAGTATGTGTGGTCGTGTTTGTGCTTAAATAAAAAAGATACCACAGTAGTCTTGAAAATACTGGGAGGATTCAAAAACATCAAATCAGTGATACCATCAGGAAAATTCAGGTTACAGGTAACTGCTGAATAGCGAATACAGAAAATAATCTCAGCAAATATTATGTATGAGACTGTTGCTCCAGCATTTTTGAAAGATAAACATATTTATAACAATCTGAAAATCACCTACATGGGAGTAAAGCATTCAGAATAACACGCTTGCTGTGAATAATTTATCCAGTTTCAATATTTACTCATACTCTAGAATTGAATTACTTATATCTAAGCAACCATAATTGTCAGAGTATTTCAATTCTATTTTCTGCCACAGGTTTCTGTGCGACCTTGAGCAAGATTTTTTTTGTGTGTCTGTCCTTCTGTCTGAAAAACAGCGATGAGGGAACCGACGGAATTGTGACGATGAGAAGTTTCTGCTGCAAGCAGGTAATGCTATAGCAGCAGGAGCACTTCAGAAACCTGTGCTGAGAGACATCGAACAGTACAGGAACTTGCAGCTTATTGCTGATATTTACATCTAGATAAGCAGGATAGTGCTGAGCCATGATCCAAAGGTTTTGAAACCGTTCCCCAAACTCTCCCTCAAGATGGGGGTAAATAGAGGAAATTGTATCTACCTCAAAACCTGTGTTACCCGGGAGGACCAACCTCTATGCCCACGGGGTACTATGATAAGCAGAAGGGCAACACTGTATTTTACTGTTACATCTAGTACAGTGATAATTATGCTGTAACAATTTTATTCAAAGCAGTCAGTACATTTCTTTCATCAGATCAAAAAAGTTTCACATCTCATGTGAAACCTTGTATTTTCTCTTTCATTCCAGCCTTCCTTTTAAACTGTTGTAACTATGATGTTTCGTAAAGAAAAGAGAAGAACAAAATCCTTGAGGCCTCCATATCAACCTGCAGAAAGGGTCGCTCAGTTTATAAAAGAAACAAAAACCAAAAAACAAATCAACAACAACAAAAAACCACATCCAAAAAGCATGAAGTAAAGGATCAAAATCCCCACAAGCTACAAATAAATGTAGTCCTACTTAGAATAGCACTAGTGGGAAGAGTTGAACAGGCACACTTGCCACTTCATCTGTGGCTGCACACTTCACTTGGGCTGCAAGGAAATCAGTGCTGTGACAGATCATTTATATTAATACAATGCACCTGCCAAATTATTTATACACCCTAAGCATCAATCTGGAGAAAGTGCATTCTGGGAACTTCACTGGTAGGGAAGAAAGGCTTCACTGGGAGGAAGGCATATTAAAACGGTGAAGGATTTTGATTTCAGATATACCCTGGTAAATGCAGAGTGATGCCACTGAAGCCTGTAGACTCAGTTTGGATTCACACCAGTGAATGTGACTGACAGTAGAAAAAGTGTAAAATTGCAGCATAAGGTGATAAGTCACTGACAAGAAAATTGGAAAGAGAAATACAAGTTAGTGTTAGCTTGATCTACTATTCTGTGTGTTTCTTCTGAAATAGCTGAGCTGCTCTACCATGCTTTTTTGACTATAGTTAGTGATTTTTTCATCTCTATGAGTACATTAACCCTAAATTACTGTGTGTTTCCAAAGTTAGAATAAATCTACAATTTAAAACATCATGTTTTCACAAGTACTAAAAAACCCCAGAAATATTTTGTTAAACATTGATTGGTTCCACTAATACTTAAATTGATTGTTAAACAGCTTTTGTATCATGTGCCTTGCTTTAGAGGGAGCTCACATATTCAAATGTCAGTCCTTACTATTAATGGGCTTCAGAACTGCCCCAAATAAGGCCCTTCAAAATTTATATCTTAATCTCAGCTATTTTGTAATTTAGTGTGCTCATACTTGGTTCCTTAAAGAGAGAGGCTTTCGGTGATGACCCAAAGAGGGATTTAGGAGAAGCAGTATGTTTTATTCGGCATAGAACACTTAATTTACTGTGTTTGATCTGAAGGTCATTAAAATTTATTGAACTCTTTTATTAGCTGATTGCACTGACTTCAGCTCAGGCCCTCTGGGTCATTGTTGCACCGTTACTTATGATGTCATAGGATCACATGGTAATATATGATCTAATTTCACACTTAAATCAACCAGCACATGCAATTGCTTGTCAGCATCATTCTTTTGAATTCCTTACTTTGGGTTGTGCTATATGAACACATATGTACCTTCAAACCACAAGGAGAACTTAACACTACCTGCTATACCAAAAATATTCAACAATAATTAATTAACAGAATCAAGGACCAATTTTTTCCAACCCAGCGATCTGTCTTTTTTTTCAAACTGACACTGCATAACAGAAAATAATCTTGCACATTAATGAACTCGGAGAGGCTGACAACACAGTGTACAGTCCTCCAGGATGCACGTCTTGAATGACTACATAAAAACTAGTATTCTCTTTCTCCCTTTTAGGTAGAAACTGAAAGATACATATAGTTTATAATAAATAAATAATATAAACAAGAGATTAATTCTTCTCTTTTCAAAATGAGAAACAAGCAAGAAAAATGTTTGTGTAGTACACATATTTCCAAATGAAATATTTATCAGTTATCTGCCTATTCAAATCAAAGACTGTCCTTCATGGTAATAAACTTTGCTTTACACCCATCTTACTCAACTCTCTTCAAAATGTGATCTGTGGTATCTGATTGAATTATACAAACACCCCAAAGGACCTGGTAAACAGCAAACTCTCACTCATTTTGTGAGCAAAATGAAGTTCGGATGACAAGATCCAGAAGTGACCCAGAAAAGACCAAATGAGGACATCATAAGGCAGGGAAAGAGCACTAGGATTTGCACCTGAGCAAGTCAGAGGAGGAAAATAAGAATTGAATCTGAGTCAAAATATATTAATGTGAACATAAGTTAGGAAAAAACAAACAAACAAACAAAAAACACAACAAAAACATCGTGGCAAATGAATGCTTGACTGAGGTACCTGATGAACACCCTCCAGAGCAGGTGGATGACCCCTGAAACGTTCTGCAAGGCACCAAAGCACCAGGTCTGCAGACTTGCACACTGAGAGGCTCCACGGAGCTGCTGGGCCAGGGCTACAAGAACTGCACAGTGCCCTCAGCTCCATGTGGAGCCACTGCAGGGTACGGTGAAGCTAATCCTGCTTTATGCCCCCTGCATTCTAGTTTTCTCTTAAAGAGGATGAATGAGAATGAAAAAAATTTTGAAAACCTATTTGGAATGGGAGTGATTGCCTTTAGTAACAATGGGAGGAATATCATATGCTAACAATTACATTTGTGTGTCGTGAAAAGAATTTAGTCTCTATTATGCATATTATAATTTTATTCCTGCTTCCTTTCATTCTTTTCTTGGCCTCGTGCTCCATTTCTAAGATGTTTTCACAAAGCAAAGACGCTCGAAGTAGTTTGAATTGTGGCTGCTTAAAAATTGGATGTCCTTGCAAAGAATATGCTTTGCATATTTATAGACCTATTCCTATAGAGTTATTTTAAACTAAAGAAGACAGAGCTAACACTTTCTATTATAGTCAGAGTTGAATAATTAAATTAGTTGAGGGAAGGAGCTGGGATATTTTTCTGACTTTTATATAAATTTACAGAACAAATTGTTATGTTACACAGATTGCTAGATCCTCAGTTCTTATTCAGCTGTAAAACCTTTAACTATTTCAGACTTCAGGAAGGACTAGAGTAAACAGAAGGCTGTCTCTGTTTTCCAGATGTCTAATAATAGGTATTAATTCTGCAACTTTGACTTGCCTCTGACCCTAAACCACTACTTCCTTAGTAAAGCATTGTTTCATTCAGAAATAATTAATTCACCCACTCATTCCTTCCTTCAGTAATTTCATTCAGAAAAGAGTTACTAGGTAAAAAAGTGATGCAGTGACCCTGCCCCAGGAAGGGACAGGGGGTGGGACATCAGACAGGGGAAGGTGTGTGATGTTTCACAGCTCCAGCCCCAGTTTCCTCGTTCATATTCCCTTTATTTGTGTTTGTGTCGATGGCTGTGGTACGCAGTTGTGTTCCTGGTGCTGATGTACACAGCATCTTGAGCACACGTACCTATAGAAGAGGAGTTGCTTATAAGCTTTATTTCCAATAGCACTAATTATTGTTTAAAAAAACGGGTAACCTTTGAAGTTTAAAAGTTAATCTTCTAAGAGGGAATTATTTATATATGTATTTCCCACTAACACTGCCAACAATGATGTTTATTTCATTCATATTATTTTGTCTTCAGTACCAGTAGAAGAAATTCTGATATTAGGCTGTTTTGAAAATCAGATTTCTGTTGTCATGGTGCCATGTGTTTTCCTATCTTAGACTGATCCTTATGATATGAAAGCATGAAAAATGCAGGGAAACTATTTTCTGTGTCTGTATTTGGAGAAATTTTAATAAAGTTAATAGCTTCATTGGGTCATTATCATTATTAGAGAAAAATGCAGCCAGAGTAGGTTATCTATGGGGAACATTAATTCTAGGTTAGGGTTGGGGTTTGTGGTGAAGTTTTGTTTTAATCCATATGAATTGATATTATGCCTGTCAAAATAAATCACCACTTAAATTCCAGTACAGAACAGTAACCAAACAGCTTTTCCTAACACAAAAACATTATTCCTGAGGTAGAAGGTGGAACTAAAATATTTGATGAATAGTTTAACATCTCCACTTTTCTATTCCTAAAGCAACAGTACCCTCGATGAGTTCTAATTAAAATCTTACTGCAACTTGATGAAATTCTCCTTACTGAAATGAAACCCAGAGCAGCATGTTGCTTAATTTCTAATCATTTACCCTGTAACAGTAAAACTACAGTTTGCAGTCTATTCACTTGCAAATCTTAAGGGTGTTATTATGCAGCCTCTGCTGTCTACCCAGAAATAATCAGTGTGAAATTTAGCTACAAATAGTTGTCCAAAGAAGAGTTCCAATCTGCTTCTCTAAATTTAATTAACTGCATATTCAGGTTTTGCTTCCCCCCCCCCCCGCCCCCCCCCCCCCGAT